>JAVTVJ010000391.1:600000-885937 GCA_034509425.1 Eopsaltria australis
CCAAGATTCCATCCCCTGCATCAGACTTTTGCCTGTCAGGAAGGTCCTTCCAAAATTCTCTGGTATTGTAAAGGAGCTAAAGATGAAGACTGAGATGTTTGCACATGATCAGAGTGATGTCACAAGGTTCTAACTTATATGATGGCTAGACCCTTAATAAGCAGAGTATAAAGGGGGTAAAATTTTATGTCTGGATCCTCAGCTGTGATAATTCCTTCTAGGTGTGTATACTTAACCTCATGAAGACTCCCTCTCACCAGCTGATATCCAGAAAAATCATATTTTGATAACATTGTTTTCTAAAGATTTATTTATTTTTTAAAGCAGATGAATAAGTGGCAGGATATTAATATCATTATTTATTTTAATTTTGAAAAATTTAACCCTAAACCCTTTAAATGGAGTAGTATAAGTCAGGGAGTAGATTCACAGATAAAACTGGTTTTATCAGCTTTGTGAAACTTATAGCAAAATGAAGAAGAGCTTTTTTTTTTGGTTAAAGGTCTGGGGATGTTTTCTTTGCAATACATAAATATGAGTTTTAATATAATTTAATTCTATGCATGATTTTATTTGGTTTGTTTTGGCTTTTATTCCTAATGGTAGAACACTCTAATAATGCAGTTAATGCTCTCTGATTGGCTAAAAGTCACCCCATCCTCACATACAATTATATTTATCCATCAAGTGGAGCAAGAAATATTTCACTTCCTTTTGGTATGCACACTGAAGGAGTTAAATGAATCACATGCATAGAAGACCAAATTTGTGTAGTGTCTATAACTTAAACAAAGAGTAAGTACAACATAAAAGGTATCAGTTATTATTTTATGTGTAATATCTAAACAAACCTTTCATGAGGACCAGTACTTGGGCAAATATATATTTTGTTTTGTTATTTTTAAAAAAGCTGATTTTATAAAGACAAAATAGAAAGTGTTGTATGTCTACTAGGTAATGAGAACTTCTTGCAGGATACAAAGTTTAACATTTAAAGAGCATCACTAAAGAATTTACTGTATTAAGCTGCTTTTTAGTGGTTTTTTTTTTTTAGGTCACAGCTTTAGTATTGCTAAAGTTTTGATGATATTTTTGCCATAGAAGAAACTTAATTTCAGTATTACATGAGGAGAGGATAATCTATGATATTCCACATTTATAAATAAACAAAACCCACAAAAAAAATTCCTATAACATTGAAAACAGCTGTTAAATTGATGTGGATGGGTGTTAAAGAAAATCTTGGGCTTAATGATTTCCAGAGTAATTTTTATGCCCTCAGGAATGCAAAATGCATGCAAGTGCAAAAAGAAGATCAATTTTAACACATGAATGTTAAAGGAAATGTAATAAATACAGCTCATTTAAACAAAATTACAGGCATGTTTCTAACAGGTTTAGTATTTTCTTTCTTTTCTAGAAGTGGAAATTTTAATATGAAGGGGTAAGAAACATTAGGAACAATATGAGATATAGTTGATACTCTGTATTGGGGTAAGTGATTCCCTTTTCAAGAAAGAAGAGTTAGAATTATTTATAGTCTCTAAGAATTTTATATGTAATCCTTCAGTATTCCAGAAGGGGATCACTACGAATAATCTTTCATTATGTCTGTCCTGTCTTAAATAAACCTTGACTACTGCAGCTATTTCTCCTACAGTTTGTACTTGTTATTTAAGTACCCGCATCGTTCTGGAGAGACACAGCATTTACTGGCAACATTTGCATTACCCATTAGTACAGACATTAAGTGTGGGTTTGTAGATGGAAGTTTTCAGGAAGTTTTACTTCAGACTAGTTCCAATTCAGTCCAGTGGAAAACACATCCATTGATGGTGGGAGCTCATTTTATGCTGTTTTGTAGTGCATTTCTTAGCTCAGTTGTAGAAGAAAGAAATCCAGCTTTCATGTTCTGAGACTTCTCAGTTCCTTAACCAAGGGCTTGACAGAGATTTTCTTTGAAGGTGTAGCTGTGATCATTATCATAGAATCACAGAATGATATGGGTTGGAAAGGATCTTAAAGATCATCAAGTTCCAACCTCTCTGCCATAGGCAGGGATGCCACTCACTAGACTGGGTTACTCAGAACCCCATTTAATCTGGCATTGAACAGTTTCAGGGATGAGACATCCGCAACCTCTCTGGACAATCTGTCTCAGTGCCTCACTACCCTCACAGTTAAGAATTTTTTCCTAACGTCTAATATAAAATTTCCTTTCAGTTTGAAGCCATTTCCTCTTTGTCCCATCACTACAGGCCCTTGTAAAATGCCTCTCTCCAGCTTTCTTGCCATCTGACATGCATTAAATCTGTGCTAGAGAAATCTCCAGAAATGAAACAAGTATGGATGACTCCATGTCAGTATTTAAGTCTGTGCCATAACTTTTCCTAAGTTACTAATACAGGTGTGCATCTCTATACCCTGACACCACAGAAAAAGATAATGGTAATTGCTTTGCTTAGAATCACTAAGGAGGAAAGAATGATCTATTTACTTGTTTGTTTATTTATTTATCACAAAGGGAAAGATATTTCAGTTAATTATTTACCGCTAATTTGTCTTTTTTTTTTTCTCAGAAAGATCAGGCTTCAGTACAGCCATTTTCAAATATGCAAAAGTAATGTTTTCCTTATGATAACATTTTCTATGTGTGCTAAGCCTGACCCTTTGGAAAGCTCCATTCTCCACTTTCTCTTAATGAGTTTTCTCTCCTTGCCCCCCTTAAAGGTTGGCTGATCTATTAGGATTCAGTGAGAGTCTTTGGTTCCTAACATCTCTGCTCAGAGAACAGAAGGCAGCATGGGAACTCTTAGGGGGTCACAGCTCAGAATGAGTTACTTGTTTGGGATTTATTTTATTGTCTTCAAAGACTTATTTAAAAAGTCTTGAGTAGGTTTTCCCTTCTATTAGTCCAAAGAAGCATAGCTATCATGGAGACCACACTTGATTTATATATATTCTGGGATTTTTTTCCCTGCACACTGCATGTAGTTTTGTCTGTATGGGACATTTTCCTGTTACTGAACTGAGTTTCATGGGACAACAATTTGGTTTTGGAAACACTGATTGCTGACTGCTATAAGGCTGAATAAAAAAGAAAAGTGAATGATGAAGTTTTAATGATGGTATTTTTACACATCCCCAGGAATATATGGTCCTGTGTTTTTCATTACATTATTTCCCTCTGAGATCAATTCACTCCTTAATTTCAGGCCACATTCCATCGGATTTTTCCCCAAATGAACAGTTATTTACTCTGATGAAATGCTGTGTTAATTCTTTTAAGTAATATTTTCAAGTTATCACTTTGTACATAACTCATCATTAACACATAATTCTAGTTATGAGGGGATGTATTCAAGGGTTTTGTTCATTCTTTCCTTTAAGTCTTTTTGTGAATGATATGACATCTCACTGATAAATTTATATAAAGGCAGGTTAGGCTACAGACTACTTCTTAAACTTCCTCAGGAAAAAGTGTGGACCTCTATAATCACAGGCAACATCTACAATTAACCAGGTCTGAGTTCTCATATGAGCTCACAAATGTGACTTCCTAAGTAAGATCTTAGTTTGTAACATGTTGCATCCATTCTCATTTTCTCACACCATTCCTTTAACATCATTACCCCACTTTACTCATATGCATCCCATGCACCTGTGATACTCCAGTATGTTTTCCATAAAACCCCCTACCCACACCTGCCTCTCAACGTCCATGCTGAATTTACTAGAATAACATGCTGTTGTTGGAAAAGAGAACAGAAACCATTGTCAGGAGCAGAAGTCACCGACACATTAGCAGTGCCAGAGATATGTTCTTACTTAATCACCAGAAACTGTCAGACTGCACAGATTTCTAGCCAGTGACAATTACTACTCAAGAGTGGATTGCTGTTGTCCTTGGCTGTGAACATGGATTCCCACACCACTAATCCTTTTCCTTCATGCCCCTCACTGAGATTTGGCAGGAGGCTTGGCATACACTGCATATGGATGATATTTTCAGTCATGGTTTCCCAAAATCATGCTAGTGCTAATCCTAATTCTGCCCTCTGCCCAACAAGGAGTGACCACCACTGAGCCCAGCTCTCTCTGTAACTACAATGATACAGTGTGAAACTGGTGCAGCTGCACAGCAATTAAGGACCATTGCCACTTGCCTTCTAGGTCAGCCAGTTGAGGGAATATTTTCAGCCAGTTTACCCCTTGATTCCCAGGGAAGGTGGACACTAACTCCCTGCAGTGAGGATGAATAATTATTCAAATGTACCATGACACTCAGAAAATGGCGCAGTGTGCCATATAGGTCAGTAGCTATTGAAAATATCTAAGGAATCTGCAAATTAACAAACAAATGGTTGAGACATTTCTGTAGATCTTGTCATGCTAGCAGTGTCCAGATTCCTCTGCTCAGGTCAAGTCAATTTTTTCTTAGCTCTCCTCATAAACTTAGTGCTCCAAGTAGTGTTAAGGGCCTTCTTACTGTAGAGGTAATGGTGCCTCCCACTGATTCTGTAAAATACATTTATAATTTAAGGTGTACTTCAAAATATTTTAAGGCATCTCTGTCTAGAGGACCTTCAGACAAAACCATTGCAAGTCCTAATCTAATCCAGGAGTTTAACTCAAATATGTCTATCTAACTTTTCTCTCCAATGTAATACATTATAATTTATTTCCAAAAAAATATGCCTCAACCTAAACTTGGTCTGGTATTAACTGTGATCAGAAATTTAGGCTTTCTTACTGGAAGAATGGATCCTGTTGCAATCAGAGTTAGGGTTAGATTTGGATTAAATATTGGTAATATAAAAGCTTGAAGAAACCAGTTAATTCTTTTCTGCCTGCAAGAGTTTGGAATAGAGCTATCATCAATATTTTTTTTTTACTGTGTATATAGCTCTTATTAGAATGACTCTTGTAAATATAAAATTTAAATCTAATTTTTCTTTGAGACTGAGCAGCCTTCAGAGAGGACTGAAGGGAAATCTGGAGTTAATTGCGGTCAACAGCTTATGCTCCCTTCACTGGATGGGTGGTTCCTTTGGCTGGCATTATTTTTGAGGTTAAGGTTATTTGGGGGAATGCAATAACTGAAGAACCCATTTCAACATCTGGTGCCTTGCCCTCAGAATAAGGAAAAAGAGTTGTTTTAGGACAATACTTTGTGCTCTTTTTTTCTTATAATTTGTTCCATACCTTGGTTAAGTTCAGCACTTATGTTTGGGCTAGTGTTTGGGAATGTACAGAAGAATTGAAGAAGGCTACATGTCTTAAGATTTAAGAGGAGTGATGTTAACTGTTTTTTTCTCTGTCCTGTTTGCTGGAGAGCTGCAATCCCTGACCATTGCTAGGTTTAGAGTTAGGGCTGCATTCATGGATTGAGTGTTGGAAGGTGAAGGGCTCCTGTGAATGGTTGAAGCTGCACATTCTTCAGCATTATGCAAAGGAATTGTACTGCCCGTACATTGTGTCTTTTTAAAATGTTTTTTCAGTCTTTTTTTCTTATTGGTTTTCATTCCTGGGCAACAACAGTGAAGTTAAGATTCAGGAAATGGTAGCTTGAGGTTAATATTCATTGTCTGGCTTGGATTTGTGTCAGGTTGAGGCTTCGAGTACTTTGTGAATTTACATGTTGCATATCTCATTTTGTTTCTAAAGCATTTGGGAAATAAGGGATCAGAAAGTGACTTGTTTGTTTGGAATGTAAATGTTTGTTCTCTTGTTTTCATAGAATGCTGACAGCCAGGGTAAAACTGGGTTTAGACTGGATAACCAAAGTTGCTGCTCAGATGGTGTGGTCCTCATAGCTGGAAGTAATAGGCACCAGCTAGAATTATTAGGGTTATGGTCGACAGCATAAACCACGAAGAGTCATACTGCTTATGATATAACATAGGACCTTCAGAGATTGCTGTCTATCATTACCAAAAGGTTATTTTCTTGTTGTTAGATATTGTTTCATTTAAATTTAGGCATAAAGGCTGAATAGAGCTCTGGTGACTCTCCTGTCTTATGACACATGAAAGTCCATGTGTTTTTTCTTCTCTCTCATCTGTAGAGATTAATTCTCTAAGTTATTAAAAGGTAGTTTTTTGGTACTGTTACTTTTGTATTTGCATGATGTAAATAAATATATGTTTTGCCAAACAGTTTCCTTTGTATCCTGCACACATGTTAATTTTGTGATCCCTTTGGGAAGTTAGCTAACTGTGTCTCTTTGTAGAGAGCTCAGTTCTAAAGATAAGTATTGATTTTGATAATTGATAATGATCTGTACAATTTGTTAAAGATAAGTTTGTGCAAGATTTGCCTCTTTCTGTTCTACACATCCCTCAGATTTCCTCATGAATGCTTCAGGTTTTGAAACACAAATTCTCATTGTTCTAGAAAAAGCAGTACTTTCCTCATCACACTGCAGGGCTCACTTTATTTCCTTCTTTCCTTCCTGTGCAGTTTTTATTCCCTCTGGTGCCCACGCACAGGGACAGATACCCAGAGACATGTCTAGCACTGGAGAGTTAATTTAAAAAAATTAAGAAATAAATGCTAGAGAAATATCATAGAATCATAAAATGTTAGGGGATTGGAATGGACCTTAATGATCATCTAGTCCCAGCCTTTCTTGCCATAGGCAGAGACACCTCCTACTAGACCAGGTTGCTCAAGGCATTATCCAGCCTGGCACTGAACTATGCCAGGGTTGGGATGTTCAGAAATTCTCTGGGCAACCTGTTCCAGTGTCTCACCACACTCACAGTAAAGAATTTCTTCCCAACATCTAACCTAAATTTCCCCTCTCTCAATTTATACCCATTACTCCTTGTCTTATCACTACAGTTCCTGACAGAGCCCAGTCCCAACTTTCTAAGTCTGTCTTCAATACATCTGTGTGATACAAGACTTCCTATTCTGTTCAGTCCTTGTTGACTGTCTGGAGTGTTCTTGGTTCCTTTCATGCAGTGCCCCAGCACCCAGGGCTATGTTTATGAGTAAATGTCTTGCTTTCTGGCTCCCAGTGCAAGTTATACAGCACGAGTCACAGAGTTAACTCCAGTTGCCCCACAGGGTAAGACAGCTGTCCCTGCCCCACATTAACCTCTGAGTGGTACTCACACATTATTTGCAATAACAGGGGATATAGTACAGGAAAACTCCGTACCTGTTAAGTATCACATAAAATGGATGATTTCATACATGCACTCTACCCACGTCTTATCCTTTCTTAGGTTATTAGCATAAACACAGCCCAGCTGTCCTTTTTCCACTAGAAAAAAAACTAGTTTCTTCTTCCCATTACTCACTGGAAATCTGTCAGTGGAAACAGGCATCATGTAGAAAGTTGTGATAATTGCTTTAAGAAATAGCTAAAATAAAAACAATAACTTAAAAGTGGAATTTAGAAGGGGAAAAAATCCTTTCAACAGAGGCAGATACAGACAGTGGCATAAGTGCTATGACTGTTAGCAGTTTCAACTCCGACTACAAACTAGTCCATGATCCATGAATTGTACTCAAAATGAATCAAAGTGATCCATGCAGGCAAAGGAGGGTTTTGCTTTATTTTATTGCAAGTTAAACCAGGTCCCCAAATTAGTAACAAAGTATGAAAATGCTTTTTGGAATCGTTTCAAGCATTAAAAACAAAGCAAAACTGGGATCCAAAAGTCTATCCATGATAAGAGTGATCAGAATACTAAAGACAATCTCTTTCTCTGCACTCTGATAAAAGACGTGGTGAGGAGTTGTTTTGATTTGAAAATAGCAGCTGTTTATCGACTGAACTGCAAATGCAGACTTTCAAAATGTCAGGAGCCACATGCAGTCTTTGGAGAGATTAGTGTAGTATATATGGTGTAACAGGGAAGTTTATTTCACCACTGCATTTCTTTGATCTTGTGAGTGCTTTCACAACCCCTTTTCTCCTTTTGTTTCTTTCAGTCATGAGGCCGTAAACCCAGATTTATGATGGTATTAGTGTTTTGCCACAGAATGATTGGTATGTCCCAGATTCAGCCTTGTGGGATAAACATGAGCAACTAAGAAAAAATTGTCTGAAATGGATGTAATCTTTTTTAAAAGAAAAATATTTTAAATAATATTTAAATGGGAAAAATTCAAATCAAGCCAGGTAAATATTAATTGTGGGATGTTTGAAAATACTATTTATATTGAACACTATATATTTTATTTTGATAAGAATCATTCTGCAAAATTATTAATTTTTAATTCTGTTATTTCTGAAAGATTTTATTGAGAATATAGAAAACTTGAGACTGTCCTGAGAAATTTATACAAAAAGACAGTAATGAAGTCTCACTTATATTAACTATACTGTTATTCATGTACCTTCATGTTCAGTGATCATGTTGTTTGTATATATCTAAATTTGAATCCCCAAGAAAAAAAAGAAATTTTGGAATTATAATGGAGCATTAGAAAATTTGTGTTCCCATAAACAATATGCAAAATTTTCAAATTCAGATTCTGTGAAGTGGTGAAGTTCCAGAAAGTTTTTCAGTTAATATAAGATAGAAAACCAAATTTCTGGAATAAGGCATAGGAATTATGCTGGATTATAGTATCGGAAACTCTGCCTTTTTTGAGTGGAGATGACAGCATGTATATAAAAGATTGATTAATAAGTCCATCTGAATAAACACTTGAGTGTCTTTCAAAGCTGAGGAAGATTGCTAATAAAGTTTCTTGCAGTGAACTTAACACTACATTTATATGTACACTTAAATCTATAAATATAGATATTTATGTTTAAAATGTTCTTATTTCATAGTGGCTTTTTGTTTCCTGGGATGTCTGAAAAATACGTGGCTTGCACTTTGAGTCAAAGCAGTATTTGTTTTAAAAGTTTGTTTTTTACTTCATTGCAGGAGAGAAATTCCAAATTCAACCAATTCTGTAATAATGTTTTGTCCTTGTCTTAGATGTGCTTTACTTTTGGCTCATCTGTATCCCTTCCAGTATGAATGGAACCAAAGAGAATGTGAGTTATTGATGTTTCATATTATTTGTCTTTAATTCTTTGCAATTACACACATACGAAAAGACTGATGATGGCTGTGAAATCCGGGACAAGATTTTTTTTTCCCAAGGGTCATTTGCCAAAAAGAATACTTAAAAATATCTGCTCTGCTTAATGAGAATGGTACTAGATCAGGAAATGAAATGTAAGAAATGTTTTTAAAGAGAAAATTAATTGATTTCATATACTTTTTGGACTTGTACAAAGTGAAAATGGATGTAGCCACTTATCTGAGCACTGATAAATCCACTACAAACAGTCTGCCAGATCAATCTCTGCTCCTGGATACTTTCCTACAGTTGAACTGGAGCACACAGCTGCAGTCTCTCCAAGGGGTTATCACCTGATGCCTGCTATGAAGATGGTTCATAAAAGCAGCTGCTTAGAATTCATAATTTCCATCCAGTAGGAAATTCCACAATTAACAACAAACTAAAATATCTAAATATTTATTTTACACAGCATTAAAATTATATATGAAAATTATACCATTCCAGAAGGGTGGTAGAACAATATTTTTACTAAGAGTTTTTTTTTTGCTTTTCATAAATGAGATGCTATTTCCCTAACATTATGTTTTTAATAGACAAGCATTTTCCTATGGAAAAATATTTAATCAGCTCCACTGATGAGAAGCAGTTGCTGAGAAATATAAATCTCATATAATTTTTTTATTGATAATAACATTTTAGATGGCAGCTGAAATAAAATTAATTAAAGGTAATTCCAAAATCATAGTCCAATAACCTGCAGGTGAGGGTGAGTGCTGAATAAACAAGTGTGTATCTTCCATCATATCATCATATCATATCATATCATATCATATCATATCATATCTTATCATATCTATCATATCATATCATATATCATACCATCAATCTAAACTTTTTAAGACACTTTGATAGGTGAGATGTATATTACAGCAGCTAATTGCAACTAGGTTTTAATTCGCAAATAAAAATCTTAGCAAATAAAAAGAATAACACGTTACTCTAATGCTACTGTTCTAAAGGAAAAGAGTAATTAGGTGAGTATCAACTAAGATGATCTGTCTTAGCCAACAAGTATCTCATCTAGATGAATCTCATCAGTGCTAAGAGAAGTGGAAATCTAAAGAGCAGCATTTGCAAGGCATTAGAAATACCCTCAATTCTGAATTTAGGGCAACTTAACCTTAAATTAACTTAAAGTTCACTGTAACAAAAAAAAAAAAAAGATCCACATGAACACACACACCAACAACCTATTCATTCCTAAAATAATTTGCAGATGTAAATGCACAGAGAAACAAGAGCGTTACACAGACCATTTAGTTAATTAATAATCAAGAAGATGCTTGTAGAGTACAAAGCTTATAAATTAAAGTAGGTCTCACTACATATATTGCAGTTTTTAAGTCAGACTAATATTTCAACCAACTGAAATATATGCCTAGATATATGGTCCTGTGACAAAGTCAATAGGAAATTATTACAAATAAATGAAGGAGCAGCAATAGTTCTGCACAAATGCAAAGCAGTATTGTTTGTTCTTTACAAAAAACCAGTTTTTACAAGGGCATTGAAATTCTGTGTAAGTAGCTAAACTGAAGAAAGATTGGGTTTCAACATCTGAAGACAATCTGATTTCATCCAGATGGATTTATTTTTTAAAATATTGGACAACGTGAAGTATATATGGTCAATTGCACAGAAGGAAAGTATCCTCAGATAAAAGATCAGAAAATTAAAAACAATGAAGAAACTTCAGCTAACATTTCAAACAGACAAATTTCTTATGCTACCCTTTTCCTAGAACTCACTCCTGTAACTAAACTTAAAGAAATGGTATTTCCTATTTAATTTTTTTGTAGACCCAAACACTCACATATACTTATGTCTACTTAGGACTTCAGGAAATTCTCAGCCAATAGAATGTATTTAACAAATGATTTAACTTAAATGAAGCATCAGAAATGCCCCAAGTTCACAAAAGTCTGTTCCATTGAAATGTTCACTTTAGAGCCAGCAATGCTTGACTAGAGCCTAGGCATTTCCTCTTTCATTAACATTTTCCTTTCTGTGGCATTCAGTGTACAATTTCTAACTACTGTTCCTCATATTTTCTTGGCCTGCTTTTTGTATTTAATTTTCATTTGCTGCTAAATCATTCAGTTTTTACTACTGCTGTATAAATATGTGTTCAACCTTTCTGCTTGCAGTTGGTGGAAACATACATTACTGAAACACTATCCTCTCAAACACATCATGTTTTCCCCATATGTGCCCTTGCATCCTGCTAGTTTTAGACCTCTGTAAGGCTGAAATTTTGTTCAAAGCTTGGGTTAGGATCTGGGTTTATTTTTAGGTAAAAGAATAATTCAGGCAAACTCTGCGGTTGTTTTCGAAACATCTGTTGGTGTCCTCTGTGGATCTTTCTGTCAGACACAGTGCTGTCTCTGCCTGAAGAAGATCAGAAGTGCATTCCCAAACGACTAGTATGTGTTAGTGGTGTATGAGTAACTTGGAGGCTTTCTGTGACAACAAGGGATTATGCTAACTTGTCTCATGGCTAATTCTTGCTTGCCAGCACAGCACTAGTGTTTGCCCATATGGGAATAATTTTTCCCTGAAGTCTGTCAGCTACCAGTGCTCAGACTGAGCCTCGAATATTGGTGGGAAAGACACATGACCTTCTGTGAAGTGAGAATTTGTTTCACATCTCAGACACTTAAAGGACTTGCGTATATACAATAACTTCTTTAAACATGTTATTTCCTTGTAAAAGTTGGCAGTTTTACTTTTAGTAGACAAAATTAATGGAGAGCTAACAAGCAAAGGCTTAGTTTTCTATTACAGAACTGGGGAAAATGTTACAGAAAAAACCAGAAGCAGGATCGTTAACACGATGGGTTAGAACATTCTTGCAACACTTCACCTGTCTCTCACTTGGGATTTTTCCTAGGTATGGCTTAGTCAGCATAGAGCAGGAGTCGCTCTGTTCTAGAGATATACTCATGCACATCAAATGCCCTAACCCTGAAAATCTGTCTCTTTCTTATGTCTAATAGTTATTTCATTACTCTTGAACACACATGAAGTTTCAGTGTACCCTGGGAGCTGTGTTTCCCCTTACATTATGATTTAGGGAAATGAATCATAAGGTAACTATGATTATTAATTCATATTATGAGAAGGAACATAAAACTTCTTTTTAGTTTGATTAGTTGGCTTCCTATGATATGAAAGAAGCTGTTCGGAACATTAATTTCTCATCTGTTTTACATTCCTGCTTAGGAATTCAATTGAATTAGGGTGTTAGCTGACTCCTCCCTTCCCAAACAACGTGATGTTCACTGTGGAAACTTTTCCATTTGGCTTTGTAAGACCTTGAAAAATGTTCAGAAGGAAAAATATTAATTGTACAACTACTCAGTTACGCCATAGATTGTGACACATCTTTGGTTTCTCATAGTAATCCTTTAAAATAGACAAACAATACAGATCAACTATTTAACACATGAATTACTTTGTCCTGATTACACCCTCCCCTCTGCCTTTTTATTGGCTGTGTTAATCCCAAAATTGCATCCCATTAGTTCTTGAAAGGGATAGGCAAAATTTCTACCCCTCATTAGCATGAGGGGTAGGTACTTCTAAAAGCAAGAAAGATTAAATAATACTCATAATCTTATGTAACAAGTAGAACCTTTCACTTACTTACAAGTTCAAAGAGTAAGAAACCAAAAATCCAACAAAAAGTAGACAGGAAGGAAAAAGTTATGTACCTTGTACATTATGAATGTGTTTTAAAATATTTGGCACTGGAGTTTTCTTATTCCATGTCCCCGTTTATAGAATAACGTACAAAGAGCTACTAATTCTTCATTAAGTTATGAAAAGTACTTCCATATATGTGTGTCTCTTGCCATGTCCCTTAAAAGTGGCTCGGTCATCTGATAAATAGAAAAAAAAGAGCTTGAAAAGGGTTGCTGGTTATTTGTACTTCATGAACACCTGAAAGATGCAATACTGGATTTGCATAATGCTTTGCGGGAAAGGCAAGTTCACATTTTCATCCAAATACTGTCCTGGCGTGACTGTATGATGCCTGTATGCCCAGCCGTCTGTCCTGCTTATGCTGGATGTTAAGTTCTGTAGCTTTAAGCTAGGCCCAGAGAGACAGAGAGCAATGCGGGGAGAGAAGGCGCGTGCAGTTTGTCTGCAGGAGTTTCACTCTACTCCCCCAGAATTTCTCCTGGGACTGTGCTCCGAGCTCGGACAGCGAAAGGGAGATAAGGCCCTGTGTGTGCTCTCTTGGAGCTCACAGAAGTGCTCTCGGAGTGCTCCCGGCTTTTACAGAGAGACAGAGACTTTGTTTTTTTTGCTGGTTTTCCTCGTTACCTGAAGCAAGAAGAGCCACCTGAATTGTGGCTTTTCTTCTGTGACTGTTCAGCATCTCTGCAGTCCAGGACATCAGGACAATCCCCTGGCGGCCCCCTGACTCTGCAGCCGGTCCTGGACACCAGCCCGAGCTCTGGAGAGACTGAGACTGACAGAGCCACACCCACAGAAGGACTCTCTGACTTTACCATCTCTTCAGAACAACGAGAGGTTTCACAGTTTAATAATATTCATTTTTTCCCGTGCTTGTGAATACTTTGCATGTAAAATAAGCAGTTTTTTACACTTTTCTCCAAGGAAATATTTTCCCGAACTAGATGGGGGAGGGGCGGCTGAATGTGACTTTTCTAGAGGAGACCCCCTTGGTGGTTTCCTCCTAAAATTTGTCCTTAACCAGGACAGTTGCCCATCCCAGGTAGAGAATCCAGCACTTTCTCTTGTTGAACTTCATATCGTTGGTGATTGCCCAGCCCTCTAATTTGTTGAGGTCTCTCTGCAGGACCCTCGTGCCTTCAAGGGAGTCAAAACTCCCTGTTTTGTATCATCTATGAACTTGGTTAGTGCCTCTTCCCGTCCTGCCTCCAAGGCCTTTTTGAAGATGTTGAAGAGGCCCAAGGATGGAGCCCTGTGGAACCCCACTAGACACAGGTCACCAGTCTGATGTCACCCCATTCACTATAAGCCTTTGTGCCCAACCCCTGAACCAGCTGCTCACTCATCTCATGATGTGTTTATTCAGCTGAATGCTGGACAATCTGTCCAGAAGGATACAGAGAGAGACAGCATTGAAAGCTTTACTGAAATCCAAAATGATTACATCAACTGTCTTCACTTCATCAATTAGGTGGGTGACATTGTCATAAAAGGAATTGTACATTCAATTTAATGCTTCTACCCTCTTCCAGTAAGGAAATTCACTTGCATTGTTCAGGACAATTGCATTGTTTATTCTGGAGCTTGGGTTGGTCCATATGTCAACAGCCATTGGTCTTCCTGGGTTCAGCCCATTTTTGACTTGGATCTCTCCAGATCCTGAGGTACAAATTCCAAAAAAATTTCCAATATAGCATTACAGTAGCAGCCACCTTATTTACAAATGGAAGAATTTTATAGAATGTACATGGCCATACTCTCCCATATAGTATCAAGGCCAGGTAATGGGCGTGGCAGTGTTTAATGTGGAGGGCTGCTTCAGCTCAGGCTGAAATCAGAAGTCTTTTACTCAGTATAGTGCTTAGGGCAGGATCTTATATTCAAGCGGTAGAACAAGAAGACTGGTTTTAACTATTTTTATGTGTGCAAGAAAGATGTAATATAATACTAAATATGTATTTTTAGTGTCAGAAGAGTAAAGAAATAGGCTAAAAATATTATACAGTACTTCTGCTAAACCCTATATTTTTCATAAATGATTGCTTGAAACCGGTTCCCAGAAAACTGATGTGAAACACAGCTAGTGTTTATTTGCATCTACTATCAAAGTCATTAGTAGGAGAGTCAATAATATGTACACTAGAAACATGTAGCATAAACTATAGAAATAATTTAATGCCATCTCTTCAGCTTATGTATTTAGAGTCCCCTTACTTGTTGTGGAGTAGTACTAGATAAAAGCTGTATTCCCCAAACCTATTTTCTGGGGGGTTTTTATTTGTTTTAATAAGGAAGAGTAATAGAAATCTTTAGATAATCCCAAAATTTCTAAATTATTATCAGCGTTCAGAATTTTCTTTCAACTTTCATTTCTAAAATATGATTTCCATTCAGGCTACTCTCCTTACACGGTCTCCTGCAACATTCTCTGTAGTTCCTGTTATGAGGAAAAGCAAAACCAAAACATATCAGATTAGAGCCATTATTTTAAAGGGAGAGACTGATCCCATAAATAATTACTCATAAAAAATAGAAATAATTACTTCAGTTTTGCCCCTTTATATCACTAAAGATGGCATAAGGGTAAAGGGTCAAAATGTTATGAAAAGATCTAGAAATATATTTGAGACCAAAATACCCTTACAGAATAATTTGCCCTTAATTATCTATCAAAGCCTCTGACCCATAGATGAACAGGAACACGCCCAGAAAGAATGGCTGCTGTGATAGCATTCCATCCCAAGCAGGAAGTTCACATTTTAAGAATACCTTTGCAGATGAAGAGCTGGACAGAAATAAAAAATTCTGTTTGCAACAACTGTTGAGGTCTTAAATCTTGTTTTCCTTCTTAGAAAAAACCAAAACCTTTCAAATATTTTCAGGAAAGGAAATTGTGGTGAAACATGTGTTTTCTGATCAAAAAGGTCAGCTTTTGAGTTCATTTCTTTTGCCACTGGAAACAATCCAAGAATCTATCCTGGACACTTGAAATTTCCCACTGTAAATGTTGTCAAAATCAATATTTCTCTAAAAGATATCCTGCTGGCTTTGATGCAGCTATTTGTTTTGACTAAAAGCAAAGAAACAAGTTGTCAGACCTGTGGACTAGCTGGAAACAAACTAGGTGGAAAAGATGGGAGGGGGACAGGAACTTTGATATTAGCAGTGAGGCTTAGCTATTCCCCAAAAGGAATAGTGTAAGTGGGGAGCCAGGGCCACAGACAGCAGTGACCATCCAGGGCCAAATTCCATAATCACTGCAGATTGCTTCCTATTGCATGCAATTCTTCATGCTGCTTCTAATGAATAATAATTGACTTTTAAGCTTTATAAAATACACATCCTGACACTTGGTAATTCATATTTATTGTTGTAATACAAACAATAGAGACTTTAATAAAATTAAAGTTATTATCAGAATGTGTCAAGCACCATGGCAAAGAGCAAGATCTGAGTATGCTCTTTTTATTTCTTTGGAATTAATGCACTGTGAAATTTTACTTAAAAAAATGTAAAACTAGATTTTATAGAGGACTCAGTGGGGCAGCACATTCTTGGATTTTACTGAAGCCTTACATTGTCCTCAGCTTCTCAGACAGTTACCACCATATTATTCCAAATAACTACTATGAACAAATTCTGGTGAAGACTTATATAACATTTATAGTTCTCAGCAAACCAGTATTCCCAACAGAATTTCTCAGTTTTTCCACATTTAAAATTCCTTTGTGCTTCAATAAATGTTGAGTCAGCTCTACTTCAGGCTAAGAAAGAGATTTTATGGGAAACCATATGCATTGAGCTAAATCTCAGCACTCGATTCGAGGCAGAGATCAAGTTTATGATTCAGTTTATTCTGATAGATGTTAATGCTATATATTGTATTCTTTATTAGTTCCTCATATGATCATATTCTCCCTCATTCTAAAGTACTGTGAGTGATGCCATCTCACTTGTATCAGGAATATCTGAGTTTTTTGCAATACCAGGTACTGTGCTTTTTGTACATGCCATTCTTAGTATTGCTAATATTGTATTATGCTTTTCAGAGGACTTTGTTTCTCAGTGTCCCTGCTGATGTGTGCAATAAGACTGAACAGGTTGGGAAGACACGGTGTTTCAGCTGACCTTGGGAAATGAGATACAGCTGTTCCCAAGTTTTATGAGTTTCTGAGTTATGCAAGTAATTTGTCATGACACACATAACTTCATGGTTTGCTTTTTGTGTGACCCTGCTGAAGCTGAAATTAAATTGTTAGGGACCTGAATGATTTTGGCTGCTGTTGGCAGGAAGAAGAGAGAGTCTTGAGATTGAGATTAAGTGGCAACTATCATCAGGAGCATATAATAACCAAATGCCAGGCGAAATACAGGAACTAACACACGGGTAACATCCTGTTCAAAAGAATGTGCAGAGCCCAGTCTTCCCCCCAGCACTCTCCTCCTGTTTTGTGCAAGAGGTCTTCCTGTGATCCATGAGATGTTAAAGTAGAGAGGAGATGAGGATGCTGTTAAGTCCTAATGGATGTGTTTCTTCTGTTGCATTATGTAAGTTTCCCTAAGAAACAGTTCTGGGGGTCCTTATACAAGCTGAAGTTTTGCAATAAATATAAATATTCATGAATAGAGATCTGTGACACTAGACTGCTCTGTCTCTGTTCTCTTAGTAGGTGCTAGGAGCAACTGTTCTTGTAGTGGCCTGTAGAGTACTACGACATTTTCTTTATGATTTTTAAATGCACTGTTGTGCTGGCATTGCATTAGTGCTCTTCAAACCTCCATGGAGCCTCCTTCTCCTGCAGCCTCTGGTAGGCATTCTGCTGGAACAATGCCTATGGCATTATAAAGGGTAAAAAGTAGACTCAGACTTGCTCTTTCTGTAGAAAGAAGGAGCTGTAGTTTTACCTAATGGAGTTTATCACAGGCAGTGCTGTGTAACAAGAGGAACATACCTAACTTTTCCCCATCTATTATATTTCAAAAGTACACAACTTTTTGCGCTGAAGCCATTTAAATTCTAGTTAAAGGAATTCCCCTTATCTCAGCTTCTCCTAAGAGATGCTTGTCACTCTTCTTTCACATTATTTTCCATTTCCCAATTGTTCTTCTATGTGAAACACCAAGGGGTATTCTTCTGGTTGTTAGGTAGCAGGGGGTGGGGAGGGGGAGAAGGAGGCAGAGGTAAAGGAGGAGAGGAAGTCACTTGACTTTGTGGGATAGGGGTGATTTTGATCCAGCAGCTGGTGGAAACTCTTAGTTTATGAGCCAGTCTCTAGCTGCTGAGACAGCCTCACGTCCTTTTTCTTTACCGTACACATGGTTTGCCAAGGATATGTGGCTTTGCTTCCAAAACACATTTTCATTCTTTCAGCTTATATTAAATGTTACCAATGAAAAGGGAAGCAAATAGAAGGTTTATATTAACTTTTTAAGGAGAAAATTATACTTACAAAAAGTCCAAATGGATTCTATATTTTCCTCTTTATGTAAGAAAACATTAATTATTTTATTTTTAGTACACTTCTAAAGCAATCAAACAGTAGTTTGTCTTTGGAAAGACCTGATAAACCATTAAGGAAAACTTTCATAAATAAAATTCTTTGATTAATACTGAGAATAAATGAGAGGAAGATGCTGTTCTTCTGACACTCAGCTTTGTTTGCTCAACAGGCTTCTGTATTGTGGTTTAATATTGAGTTTGTCAGGACATTTTCACCCAGATATGGGGACAATTGAAAGAAAATAGAAGTATTTCCAGAAAAGCACATTTTTGCATTGTAATATGAGAGTGAGCCTCAATTCTTTCTCATAAGAAAATACCACAAGAAAGTTAAGGTCACAGATGAATCCACAGGTATGTTTGTGGTTGGTTCTAGGCAGATATGAGTTGGTTCAAGAGAACAGCAGCCAGGCATCATGTAAGAATGCCAGTTCAGCCCAAACCCAAGGTAATACATCCTGCTCGACAGCAATGGCCTGACTGGAGCTTCAGAGTTACAAATCTACAGTGGCTTCACATGCAAATGACTTGCCATGTGTCAAAGTTATCTTGTAGAACAGCAGATTGGTGTACTCTTACTGCAGGACACTGTGGACTGAACTAATTGAGATTCTGGACCTGTAACCCATATTCTGCCATCAGCTGGACACGTTCAGATCTAAAAGACTGCTCAGCTCTGCTTCGGCATGATGTGTGTTTGGATAAAATACTGGGCTTCAGTGGACTGTCAATAGAGAAGCCCCTCTCTCCTCCTTTTCTACCCCTTAGGATATTCTCCTACTCTCTGCTGAGTTCCTATTGAAGTTTCAGCCTAAATTTTTGTCTGTTTCAAATTCCCCAAATTTCACTTTTGGAAAATAGCTGTTTGGGAACCTCAGCTGAGCTTTCATTCTCCCAAAAATCTTGATATTGTTCTCCATGTGCCTTAATACTCTGTCCTTCTTTCAGGCTGCCGAAGACAGAAAGGTCTCTGCAGGTATGTAGGACTTCATGCGTAAGTCTGAGGATAGCTGGCATTCCTACATACCACTGTCTTAAAAATAAAACCAGACACTCCTATAGGATTTTCCTGACAATATATTGCTTCAGTTGCCCCTCAACTATCTTACACATAGCTTACCAACACATAAAAACTGTTGCCTGGAAATGATTTGTATTCTTGTCTTTGCCCTAATTTTAAATCTCCTTTAGTCATGCTATACCACTAGAAAAAATATGCTCCTCATCCTGTCCTATCATTTTCAGTACAGAACCTCTTTCAGAATTATTGCTTTGGGCTTTTGTTGATTTCCATGGTTCCAATTAGGTTGTTTTGTCTTTTCTTACCAACTGATAATAGCCATTAAATATGCCATTTCTACTTGAAAATGGAAGTTGGTCTCTTTGTGACACTGTCCTTTTTACTGCTTCAACAATGAGGCTAAGTAATACTTTAAGCACCAGGAAACATGGTTATTATCTACACAGTGCTTCACTTTGAAAAGTCTCATTCTCCAATATTCACTGTTTGTTTCCATGCCAACTGTGTACTTTACTGACAGCAACCTGCATCTCTCTATGAGAAGCATATTTTATTTAACTACTCTGCAGTTTCCTCTGTTTATCATTGTCCTTTATGCAATACCTTTTGGTTTTAACTGTCATATTTTAAATCCTATTCAAATCACCCTTTTCTCTCTCATGGGCTTGAAAACTGAAATATGGCACAGCCCAATAAATTGTTCCATGCAGCTGGGCTCAGATCTGCTTAAAAAACACCATGTGTTTGTTGATATCTTCATATGCGTTGTGAGCTGAACCCTCACAATACGATCTCTGTGTCTGGTGCCACAGTCTTAGGCAGGGAACAAGACAGTCAAAAAGGAATAAAAGAGTCTCTTTAATATCAAATTATAAATACTTCTACCGATATGGTAGGGCAGGACTTTGGCTAACACAGGACCTGGAATCCAACCTCCCCCTCCAAGCTGATTGTGGCTTCCTATGTCATGAGCCAGACCGAAGCAAGGGACAAGCCTGTTCTCTCAGGCTAAACCTGCTGTACCTCAGGGGCAGGACCCTGGCATGGCAGGTATCTCTCTCACAACCAGTTCCCTGCTTTGGGATTGTCACAGTCTGAGGCTGTTCCCAACAGGCAGTTTGGGCACTGTCACATGTGTTTTGGAATCTAAGTGTTTAACCATGTAAATGTGGCCAAGTCATGCCCTATGGCCAAAGGATGGACACTGGCACTCTGGCTGTATTGTTGTTTTCCTCTTCTTTTTTATATATTTTTTCCTAATCTGCTTTGCAGGTCTCAAGTGAAGGAAATGCAAATCATCTTTCTGTTAATTTTCAGTCCTCTTCCTTTGTCACCAGGATATTTGTCTTTTGCTTAGATAAAATTATACATGTGGCTTTCATATATGTTGCATACACATGCAATTTTATGTGAAATTTGTAGATGATCTGCTTTCAATGCCTTTGAGTATCCATGAAAATCTGCTGGGTTATTAGAAAGTAATGAATTTTGCAGCTGGAATATTTATTTACAGAATGACAAACACTGAAATATAGCTGTGACATCAGTACTTGGAACAAACGACCCATTAATCAAGAAAGCAACCTGAACTCTGTTTGCATGGTACTCTTGTCCTCAAGGCTCCTTTATTTCCATTTACAAGTCCCAATTTCTGACATTTTAGCCTAAAATCTGTAGCTATAATTAAGGAGAAAAGTAGATGGACTATAAAAAAGCACTTTAATCCAACATAATTCTTCTTTTTAATAACTGTACTTAAGAAATTGATGGTTGAATGGCATTCCTATTGCACATGCAGTCATAGTAAATGATAGTTTAAAATGTAGACAACTCTGGAGTGCATTACTAGTGGATGGTCCATGCCTTGACCATGTTAGATGGTAATCCATAAAAAAAATGGGCAGCAGTATGTGATTCATGCATGGTAGCTGCTTCTCAGGCAGAGAAGTCAGCATATTTCTACTCCTGGAGCCTGAACACAAGAAATCTGAACACAAAATGAGAGAGCAGGAAGAAGTGTGATTTTGCTTCAGGCTTCTGTTTGGACAGGACCTGTTCATATTCGCCTATTGCCTTGCTTCATTATATTTCTTTTTTTCTACCTCTGCTCATTTTTTTGTAGGACTATTAGTCCTTTAGGTCGTAAATTTTCATTAGCAGTGAGACAAAGGGAGTTTCTGTGTGGTGAGAACCTTGGAAAAAATGGTCATTTACACATTGTTTGGTCCTGAAGACCATCTCTATGAACTAAGAGAATATAAATGTTGATTCATATATATGAATGAATGAACAAAGACAAGGGAAATAAATAAAAATAATCTAACAAACAAAATTTACAAAAATATAACGATATAAAGTATGCATCATCCATTCTTTCATCAATGCAGTTTCCTTATGGCTGTTCTTCCTCTGGACTAAGGAAGATCTTATAAGACTATTCACAAAACTTTTAATGCATCAGAATACACAATATTTTTGTCTGTAAACTCAACGTATCCTAGATTTCTTCTGTTCCATACAGTAACTTTTTTTTTAAACTCAAAACTTTACTCAAAGCAAAAATAATCACATTTAAGAGGAGCTATACAAAATGTATATGCACTTTACAGAAATATGGATTCTTTTAAGTTACTTAGCTTGATGACATTGGAAATGAGTTGTAACAGCATTCTTTCAAGGCTTCTAAAACTAAAGTGAAATCTGACAAAGACTTATTGTGAGACAGAGTTGGACACCAAATCTGAAGCTTGTCCTTGGCAGAATTTTCTTGATTTTGTGGCTGATAACCCTTCCCAACCCTTCCCTTCCCTTCCCTTCCCTTCCCTTCCCTTCCCTTCCCTTCCCTTCCCTTCCCTTCCCTTCCCTTCCCTTCCCTTCCCTTCCCTTCCCTTCCGTAAGCAAGCATGATTATTCTACATGCCTCTTTGCAGGAAAAGAAACTTACAATTTTTTCTGAATGGAAAGAATTGTATCCTCTAGAAGCTAAAAAGTAACTTGGAACTTTTTACCTTCCATTACTTTGTCAGCCTTCATAACTCTTCCACTCCTGTAGCTGAAGCTGTCTTTTGCCCAGGAGAGTGTATGAAATACAGCCTGCAGCTCCAGGGGGAAAGTACTGCTCTTCAGTTTATTATGAGGGTGCCAGTGCTCAATCAAGACTGCCTCAATAACTTGTCCCTGAGGACAAGAAATGTATCTTCTCTCCCCAGTTTTGTCTTCTCGTCTGCAAAATACATTCATTCAATTGTCATTTTTACTCTTATGTAGACAAGGAAGCTCAAATATAGTGCATAATCTTTGTTGCCTTTTTTTAAAAAAATAAAAAGGGTAAGGATTCAGAAATATGAAAAATAGAGAGTTTTTTTCCTGTTTTTTTATGTTTTTGATTAAAATGCTGGTTTATTCTTTGCACATAATTTCTATGAAATCATTTATGCTTTGAGACATATACAGTCTTCTGACAGATCTTTATACCATACTTCTTCATGAGCACATCTGTCTCAGTAGCACAGTGTAAAAGTATTGCTGTTTGTGAAATCTGCACCAGAGAATCAAACCTGGAAAGAAGAAAAAAGTTTTTTTCCTATTTTAGTGTCTTCATACAATATCATGAGTCACATTAAAAAAAATCCCTTCATTTATAAAAGGATACAACATAAGATGCTTAACAGAATGTGTTCCTTTGTTAGGTCCAAAAACTGACATGTCATGAAATAGACATTCATTGGGAGATACAGTTCAAGTCTATTGAGATTATGCATGAATTTAGAAAACACAGAAATTAGACCCTCAATTTGGGTGAAACATGTAAAAGAATGCAGGATAGAGAAGCAAACTTTTCAGGAGATATTCATGTGGCTTTGCAAAAAGACAGCCCATCAAAAAACAACCGTAGGTTTACATTTTCCATAATAGCCAGTGAAAAACAACCACACATACAGGTACAGAAGGAAGAATCATATTAGATGTGGAGGATTACCCCAATAAAATGTATGGCATGCTTTTCTTTGAAGTAGTATAATAATTCATTCTTGTTCATAAGTATTTCTTGTTGTTCCCATTATTTTTGTGTTGCTGATTCTTTCTATTTGCTTGTTATACACAAGTTAAAACCAGGCCACATTGTCTCCCCTTTTTATGTCTACTGTTGTTAATAACTTTTACAATGATGAGGAATAGGACAAGAGAAGCAAACACTGATAGTCATTTCGCCATCATTCAGACAAATCCTCCATCACCTTTTTGGTTTCTTTGGCTTGTCTTCTCTATTGGCTTGCTAAATCTGTGGACAAGCACTCAGGAAAAGCAGTATTCTTCTCAAAGAAGACTTCAATAAAAAAACAGAGGTTTCTTGGCTTTTGTTTGACGGTATTTGAAAAAAAATTTCCCACCCCAAAGACATGTCCAGGTTGTTTAAAGAGTTGCTCCTAAAATACATGAAGTTAATCCCAGCAATGGTGGCCAATTTAGAGTTGAGCAGGAGGGTGGAGACAAGGTTTGCAGGACTGGTAGTGAACACACCTGCTTTGTGCCAATGGCTGGGGAAGATATTAACTGAGAGAGCTCCTGTGCTTCTATCTAAGTACAGAAAAACAATCAAGACCTTCTGGCATGGTGTTCCACACACAGGACCTAACCTTTGAGAGTACTTTACTACTTGGTTCGCTATCAACAGCTTCCCTCTGGATCATACCAGTCTGACTGTAGTAGTTTTATTTTCAGCACATGAAAGGCCTTGTAGAACAACAAAGAAACCATTTAAATTTCTTTTTTTTCTCATAATCTAAATTTACCTTGTAAGCTTCATAGAAAATAACTGTAACAAGTGCTTGGCCTCAACAAGGAAAAGGAAAAATGAATTGGATCTAGTTTCATTATGTTAACTTCTTTTGGAAACTTCACATAGTAATAAAAGGTATGGTTTTTTTTTTTTAAAAAAATTCTTTCCAATTTCTGTTATTCTGGTCTGGTCCCAGCTGAAGCCTTATTACTTTCCTGTTGAAGGAGGCTCAAAGTTAAAGCATGCTCTTCTGGGGAACAGCAAAGTATTTTCCCCCTGTTCTGAGTTCCAAGTCAGGTTTACCTTCAAACCAAATTCCCATGTGTGTTCAAATTCCTGCCTGGGATTCTTGTCCTTTGCTGTGAGGATTTCAAGAAATTACCTCTAGAAAAAAAATTGAGTCCAGTGGAATTTTGGTGTTATGGATCAGCACAGTTGGCCAGTGGTTCAAAATCTTGATCAGTTGTTGATCTGCCAGTCAACACTGAATATATTAATGAATCACAGGTGAGACAATTATATGGAAAAACACCTGGTTAAGGTCATTAGCAAAGGATTCCAGAACATCAAAAATGGAAAAAAATATTGTATTAACAGAAATGTCAGGTTCATTCTTCTCAATAATACTTTTAACAAGATAAACTGTCAATAAGTAGATAGCATTACATCATAAAAACCCTCGAAATTTATGGCTACATTACAAGCAGCCAGGATGCATTGCCAAATACAGTATATTAACTTTTTAACTGCAAATCAGCTTTACAGTTTGCATGTGTTAAAACCATTTCTTTTATATTGCAAGTAACACTTTGAAATGTCCCCCTTTGGCAGTAACAAGGGATGATTGTCAACCCAGAGAACACTGGATCAACAAATGAGTTCTAAAGTACATTTCACAGAGGCTCATCTGAAGAGAAAGTGGTGAAAGTGTCCAAAGACAGGACACTCATGACTTTGGATGCTGTGTAGTTAATATACTTGCTTTCCAATAGTTCAATAGTTTCAACGCAGAAATTGTTTCAATCTGAAAGCAATAAGCTTGATAAGTTTAAAAATGAAGATGAAAGGAAGATGTACATCTCCTCTGGACCTCACAGACTGAATACTATTTGTTTACCTCTGAGGAAAGATAAATTTTTGGCACACTTTATTGAATGTAAAAATATATGTAAAAATTATAGGGATATTCAGAACCTGAATGCTAAAGAATGAGCTTTTGTACAATATTTGTAAGCAAGAGTTTCTGTTTAATTCAATTAGATATTTTTCAGTTCATAAGAAGTCTGCTATAGAGATTTCCAACTTTAAGGGTGTGTGTTTAGAATCTAAATTTCAATATCTTATTTCCCTCAGTAAAGGGAAAATTTAAATAAATTGTAATTTACAAAACAATCCAAAATGGCCATGAATTAGCTTTTAAATTTAACTTTTCCTAATATGTAAACATAACAGCTTTGGACAGAAAAATGAAAAAGAAAAGTTGTGTACAAATTCTTTGAAGAGGAAAGTTTAACAGAACTTAATTTGTCTTTGGGGAAGATTGCCTAGCAGACACATAAAAGATACACTTCAGAGAAGTCTGTGTCATTGTTCTTTATTATGAATGTGAAAAACAAACAATAAAAAAGACCACTGAGGACTTTCTGTGCCTTTCTTCATGAAAATGTGAATAGTGATGCAAAAATTAGAGAAAATAAGAGAGCCAGTAATTTCTGGAAAGAAATATTTTCAAATGTCTTCCATTATGTATGGATGACTCGTGAAGATGGCTTTTCTCTGTGATTCTGCTTTTGGCAGTAATACATCTATGCTTGAAAATGTGTGAATTAATATGTTTAACTCCTGTTGAGAAACTGTAGAAAGTTTAATAAAAAGCTTCTATAATATCCTGAGAGAGCAGTGTTCTGGCAGAAATCCAGATAAAAATCAGTTAAATGAATAAGACTTTGTACTTGTGGGCTAATTAAGGAAGACATAACCGAGGGGTCCTTAAAACAGTATCTTTGTATTTTCAGGCATCATTTATAGTAAGGTAATTAAGATACTTAAGGGCTGTTTCTGGATTATTTTACAGTCTAAGAGTGAACTGTGCTGTGATTTTGAACTATGACTCCTTCCCCTGCATTTATAGATTTTTCAAACACTTTGAAGTTCTTGAACAAAATTTGTATATTTTTTGTATAAAACTCTGTGTGTGGTTGTCAAGCTCAAGACAGGTTCAGCCTGGCTTTGAGAGCTTTGACAGGTATTTGATGGGTGTCTGAGGTACTGCAGTTCTTAAGAAATGAAGAAACGTGTAAATTCAGAAATACCTGTATGAGCCAGAATACAAAAGAGAATTGAAATTTAAACTATGGACATCAATATTTCCAACTTTTACATCTGAACAGGCAGCTGACTGGGAGCCAAATTCAGAGAAGATTCAAATAAAGTTCCGGAGCAAGATCTATCTTCTGTTGCATCACAGTCTTGGGATGTTAATTTTAGTATTTGGATTTGGGATTCAATTCAGCAGGTTTTCATAATTACAGAAATCCCTCTAATAAACATCTATCTAGCAGAATATGGGATATAAACTACTGTGACTGATAGATTCTTACTCCCTTGCCTCTGTGCAAGCTAAAACACTGTGAAACTGTCTATTAAAACATGAGTCATCTCATCATAAATAACTAGTTAGTCAGGCTTGATTTATCCTAGGTAAATTCATATTCATCTTCCAAATGACTGTTTGGAAAATATGTGTTTGAAAATGTCTTTCCAGAGGACTTTGTCCACAGTCTTCCTGGGGTTAGGCTGAGTATCTTGATTTTCACCCTTGTTGCCTTTTTTATGGTTGATAGGAAACTTCTCTGATTGCTATCACCTTTCAAAAATTACTTACAGTGGCTTTCTGATGATGTCTGCAGGCACCCACAGAGATGCATCTTCTCTAATCCTGTGGACTTCTTCATGTCCAGACGGCTTAAGCGTTCTCTGTTACCTTGTGACTGGCACTCTATTCCCACAGACTCTGCAGTGCTACAACATCTCATCATTTCCAGTGATGTCGTTGACATCTAAAAGTGCACGGACTCTAAATTCCTCCTACTTATTTTTCATGTGCATGTATTTGGGTACAAACACTTGAGACAGGCTTCAGCTATACCAGTACCTGGTGTGAGAGAAATGGCCCTGTCCTTTGAGTGTTCTCTATGGTCCCTTCACCCACTTTCCTTTGGGCACCATCCCTGATACACCTAGTTTAGATTCATAGAATAGTTTGGGTTGGAAAGGAGCCTAAAGATCACCTAGGTCCAATCCCCCTGCCATGGGCAGGGATGTCACTTACTAGACCAGGTTGCTCAGTGTCCCATCCAACCATGCTTTCAACACTTACAGGAGCAGGGCATCCAGAACCTCTCTGGGCAATGTGTTCCAGTGCCTCATTACCCTCTGAGTAAAAAAATTTCTTCCTAACATCTAATCAAACCCTGTTCTCTTGCAGTTTAAAACCTCTGCCCCATGTCCTGTCACTCTCTGCCCATATTAAAAAATCTCTCTTCCTCCTTGTTATAAACTCCCTTAGGTACTGGAAGGCCACAATAAGATCTCCCTGAAATCTTCTCCATGCTGAACGACTCCAGCTCTCTCAGCCTGACTGTGGGATGGTTGGCAGATCAAAGCCTTGTTTTTCCTCACAGACCATCTACTCCTACCATTGTTGCAAGAGGAAACAGTATCACTCTACCATAATTTTAGCTGTAGATCCTCTGTTAGCTTTCCTAACAGCAGGCGAACTTCACCCTTTCCTCTTTTGTGCACAACAGACAAGGACATTTTGAAAATCTCTTTGATTATGTTATGCTTGATTATGTAGTTTTTTTTTTCTAAAATGAGTGTGAAGAAAAAGCACAAATATTCTCTAATTAGAATTTGTTTAGAGTTCTCTATGGCACCTTAAGAAACGAGAGACCCAAAATTCTGTCAAATCCATAATTGCTGCCTGAAATACTGAAAAAAAAATCGATTTCAGGATCCATGTATTTTACAAACAAAGGAAAACTTGAAGAACGAGCCAAACAAGAAAACAGCTAGCAGATGCTAGGCTTATGGTGTGCAACAAATATTTTCCTTCTGAGGGCACATCTATTATTTACAAAAGAAAGTTTAGAAAATAAGTGGTGGCAAGCTTCTGGGTTGCTAAGAATTCCTAAAGACTGAGCTAAAGATTTTAGTTTAGTCCACATAGCAACAATTTGGAGGGAGCCTCACTTTTCTTGCAGTCATCTTAATTAGGAATTTACTTCACTAAAGGTAAAAAGTCCAAGAAATATAAAATGTATTTCTGCTAAGAATGACCTTAAAAAGATAACTAGTTTTGTGTTGCTATAGAGCTTTTTTTAAAGGGAATACTTTCATGTTTAGCCCCAGGTTTATACAAACTCACTGTGTCAAAACGTCCCTAGGATTCACAAAAGACTAAATTCACACCTTGCTGACAAAGAACCTTCCCCATGCTTATATGTGCAATTATCTGTGTCTCTGCCACTCTAGTTCACAGAAAGAGTAGAAAGAATGACATAGAAGCACCAAATATTCATGTAGTTTGTGTCTTTTTCCTCTTTTTAACATATTTGTAAGAGAAAAAGAAAGAGTAGTCCATAATCATTCTGGATCATTACAGTAAATAATAGTCAGAAGGCCAGATACTGAACCGTAAAACCTAGAATGTGTAGTAGTCTGTTCCAGGACTTTTAATCTGTTGACCTGTATATGTGTAGAGCCTTTGGACAATTAACTAATCTGTGTGAATTCAGGAGCATGAGACCACGGCCAAAAAAAATAGGTTGAGTAGCTAAATGACATTTGTAGGAATGGCCTTGGAAGCTGTTTGGGAAATGCATTTCCATGCATGCAGCTGAACATTGATAAACACACACATCCCATTTACATCCTTGCACACAGTGCATGGGGGAGAAGGTCAGGGAGAAAATCCCAGAACAAACAGTATTGTGTTTTGGCTGTGGAGGAGCAGTTACGAGCATGGAAAAGAGTCTGCTCTGACACCACTGATGTGAAAATGAATCCAGGAACATGTTAGCTGGAGGATTTTCCACAAGTCTGAAACATCCCACAGCTGCAGCATTTGTTTAAATAGACACTTGTTTTCTGAGTGAAATTACTTAGTAAAAATGTTGTGAAAACAACAAAGGCAAGTAAGTTTATACCAAGGATTTGTAGCCAGGGTTCTTTACATAGCTGAGCATCCACAAATGTGACAGCAATCAAGTGCACAAGATTTTCTTTTCCTGTGTTAATTGTTGTGATGAAATTGTTTCTAAAGTTTGGAGAAGTCAGTAGAAAGCAGCTGGGAGTAAGGAAAATGGTCCCAGACTCCTGGCAATTAATAAAACAGAGTTGAAATGTAAACAGCATGGTGTAGGTAAAAGAATTTCTTGCTAATCTTTCTGTTATTCTTTAGTAAAACAGCCTTTTTCCCAGGGTAATGGACTGAGGTAATGAGTTTAGAAGTGTATTTCCAAGTCCTAATGCCTCAGACTGGAGACACATGGGCTTGTAGCATAACAAGAAGGCAATTGACACACTGGTGATGGCCTTGCTGGATGGCTCAAACATCAGTGCACAAGCTCACCATGAAACAGGTAGGAGAAAGAGTGCTGAGAGTCCTGAAATCTACTTTCTTCTAAAGATAACTAGCGCTTTTTTTGCCTAAATGCTAGAATCAATCTGATGGCTCATGCGAATAATAAGAAGGGCCAAAGAATGTGTCAGTGAAATAAACAAAAGGGTCATAGGGAATTACAAAAACATTGTTTTTCAAGTAATTATCTTTCTTTTTTTGCTATCCTCAGTGTTTCTCCATGTTTTCACCTTTTTTTTTCTTCTTCAGCAGTCCTTGTGCTAGTCCTACTGTAAACACATTTTATTGCATAAAGGTGTATTACATGCTCCATGATGACAGAAATTCTGGTAGAAATAAATCCATCTCCTCAAATATTCAGTGCTTTCCAACAGAAATTTTCTGTTTTCCCATACCTGTGTGGTACCAGAGCACACCATATGTCCTCTCAGATGGCAAGAACTGCAGATAAGCACAGACCTGCCCAACTTCCTTTCCTCAGTCTCCTGCAGCCTGAGGCCACATCTGTGGCTTCTTTTTCACTGCTGTGCTTCTGGGAGATTAGGCAATCTAACACTTAGCACAGATAGAGACCACTTAATCTTGGGTTAGCTTAGCCAAATAATTTCTTTAATTCTTCCAATTGTTCTTAGTCTTTCAAACCTTTGTTTCAGAAATCCACCTATGCCTATTATTAAAATTTTTTATATGATCACAATTTATTTACTCATGACTTTTTGTATCTCTGGAATATTTTCCTTTTTTCCTTGCTTCTTAACTGTCATTTTCTGAGAATGACTTGTTATTTATGTGTCCCCCTTACCTTTTTCTTTTCCAAACTGTTTCTGACTGCTTCCTAACATTATTTCTAAATCACTGTCTATGCCTGATGTGTCACCTTCTTTATTTTCCTTTCCACCAGTTGTGATGTTATTGCCAAAATTATCAGCAGCAATTTAATATGATAATTATCTGTAATTGTGGAAATGCTGTATGTGATTTGCTTTATGAACCACTCTAGGGCCTTGGGTTTAGTACCAGTCCCTATGATGCTATAGTAGAAATCCACTTATTCATTTGCCGTATGATTCATTTTGTTCCGCTTTTAATAATAATGATTATATTTAGGATTGTTGTAATTTGAGAAAATTAATTTTCCTTAACCAAGTTTCACATCTTTAACTAAGATGAGAGACATAAAAAGGCACTTGGGATTCTCTGTAAATTCTCAGTGATGCGAAGCCAGTTCATTTTTACACCATTAAGCAAGAAAGATGAGGTGTTGATTTCCCAGGTCAGCTGCTCTGCCCTTGTCCCTTTATTCCAATACTGTTAAAAAATCTTCAGTCAGCTGTAAAGGAGGGAAGAGATTGAGGTGTTTCCAAGTGCAAAGGAATCCCAAGCTAGAGGAAAGTCATCTTTATGCCAGTGATCCTTCACTATTACTGCAGGTGTTTGGGGCAAGGCAAAAAAGGAGCACATTGCAATCCTCCAGCCTTCAGCAAAGAGACATGTCTGTGTGATGTTCCCAACAGAATAGTCTTCAGCAACCTTTACAATACAAAGTGAACCAAGCTGGTGCTGAATCTTCTCTCTCACATTGCTTTTTCCCTTGCCAATATCCAGGGAAGACCTTGATCATTATGCTTGTTTTTGAAGAGACCAAGTTCAGCACTAGCTATTAGCATTTACGATATATAAATATTATTAATAAATTTGTTAAATGGATTGAACATTATTCTAGTTAATAGTCTTCGACATATTTAATTATTTTCTTGATATATTCACCTCACAAATTTTATACTTATCCTCTTTGATTTTTGTGTCAGAATTTCCTCCTGTATCATTTTAGGACTGGAAAAGACATAGACATTAATCTCCGTGAAAAAGAAGAAATTCATCTAAGTAAATGTGACCTTACAGAAGTATGGAAAAATCTGAGTTTAGGGAGTCTGCTTCAGTAAAATATGTGATGACATTTTACCTTGCATGTTCTGGCTCTTCTTCTCAAAAGACAGAACTGCAAGAGCTACTGAGAATAAATTAACTTATCCTAGCTGAAACCAGGACAATTATGTTGAAGCCTGGGACAGCATCAGGACCCACATTTTTCTCTGCATCTGGCCTCTGAATTACTGTAAGTATAGGCTTTGTTATGTTGTACAATAAAGATCAAAACCTACTACCACTTCATGTTAGAGACTGCAACATAGACTATAAATGTTCAGAAATATATATATATATATAAAATTAGTGTTTTTTGAATCCTTTCAATTTTACTGATGTCAGTTGTAAAACCTTCCCTCTCGTAGTGCATGATCAATATTACAGATTAGTCATAAAAGGTGGAGATTGTGCAAAAATCAGGTAAAAATATAGTTCTGTTCTAGGTCTGGGCACCTGAAACTGTTTATTGTTACAGTTAAATTTATTTTTAATGGTTTTAAATGGCTAAGCAGCCAATTCAATACTCACAGGAGTCAGAAAAAACTACTCTGAAGCAGTACAGAAACACTGAAAAGAGAAGCTCTTTACACAGCTCTTATTTCTTTGAAATATTACACTAATGTCTTACCAAAAATTGGCAGCAAGGTAAAAAGAGAATATTAATAGATTAAATCTACCATGAAGGAAAAACCAAAACCCCCAAACAGAAGTGTGGATTCAGGCAAATCCAGTTTTAAATTGTTCAACTCTGCCTTCAGATTCTCTTCAGAAACATTTCCTCTCAAGACTGCAAGTAATATTGCAACTATATTGTCTTTCTTGTGAAATGATTAAATCACCCTAAATGAACCCAGCTCAGCACCAGCACGGTGTTGTTGGGCCCAGTTAGGAATTCTTACCAGGAGGGAGGGAGGCTCTACCCACCTCTTCACCCTTGAAAAGTCTGCTTGGTGTCTCAAGGGCTACAAGCAAGTTGATACTTCCTTAGTGCACTTCAGTGAGCTTATTCTACTCTCTAAAATACCATCACTAGGGCTGCTTGGTTATGAGTTTGGCCAAAACAACCAGTGGCTTAAGAAGAAGAGCTTTGCTAGGAAAAAACCCTTGGAACTTCTTCCATGAAGTCTGCTAGTAAATCTGTTTTTTTAAAACACTCTTTCTAGTTAAAATTCTCTTAAAAATAAGGGATAGAATCTAGCACAACTTAGTTATCACATCTTTTCCTACAGACACAAAATTCGAGTATGTTAGGCCATATAGAAAGCAAATATGGTCATCCAAATGCACACCCAGTAACTTTTATATTCTTTATTCCATTGCTACTAATAATTGTGTTCTTACCAAGACCATGTAGGAAGACAAATGATTGTATCAAGTAGGGTTTCTACAGAAAAGGGACACTGAGATGAAGAATTTCTGTAAATACAATTTATGGAGAGAGAGGTTTTGCAGGTGTTCCATGTTATACATTTGGATTTCCAAATCTTCACCTATATTTTTTCTTTCCATACTGGCTATGGTAGATTAATCTTTATCCAAATATCCTTAAAAAGAACATTATGATTCACCTTGCCAAAATTGCATATGAATTTTGAAACAGAGAAAATGTTCATGTTTGCTGTAAGAATTGGCACCCATTCTGTATCACTTCAAGAGCTGTTCCTGCTCTACTAGGCTTAGAAGAGGATTAAGCTTAGTTTTAAAGGAAAATCCATTTATAAAAGGAGATATTTATTTATTTTTTAATGCTTATTAAGCAGGAGTGTCTCTCTGCTTCTGTATTGAAATTAATTTTTTCATTCATACTTGTCTACTAGTGCCAAAAAAAATTGTTGATTTTGGCACTCTTTGTCCTCACTCTGTAACTTGTGGAGGAGAGCATAAGTCAAATTCAGACATTGTATATATGATATAAGCAGCTCCCTGAAATCCATTGTATTTGCCTGAGTGTAACATGATGAGCTGTACGTGCAAAGGCTACAGAAGATCAGGCTGATTGCAAGAAAAAAAAAGTCAAGAAAAGGTTTCTATTCATTTTATAGCAAGTCCTTCTGGCTCTTGAGATACTTGATAATCTTACCCTTTCAGCAGTGTTTAGCTGTATACTGGCTTGCATTGCTCAGAATGTGGTCAGCTTGGTCCCCAGGAAGCATCACTCCCAACTGTAGGAGTGATGGTGAGTTCAGCCAGAAGGAGGAGTGAGGACCATGCCTCCTGTCAGTAGGGTGTGCAACACCCAGAACTGGCACAAGAGACTCTGGGTTTATCTCACGATAAAAGGAAATGAGTGATGAGAGCCATGGACTTTCTGAGAGATGTATCCCTATGGCAGATCTTCTGTATATTGCTTCACATCAGCAGTGAGATTAATAGGGTCAAATACAGCATTTCTAATGTGTTTTACACAGTAAAGACACACCAAGGTTGTGCAAATAAGACTAAGAAGCTGTGTAGCAGATACTTGCTACTTATTATTACTATTATGACTTATTATATACTATTATTATAGTATTCCCCTAGAAAGTGACAAAATAGAGCTGGCAAATTAGTGCTTTGTTTCTTTCTTTTTTCCTTTTTTTATGATGTGAAATAAATCAGTAAAACCAAATAATCAAAAACTCACTAGCAAAAAAACATTCCTGAAAAAAGAACCTTTTGAAATTAAGTCATCTTTGTAGAAGCTTCTTTCACATTCATTCTTCTGACTTTGACTGAAAATTCATGGTACCTTTTGGATGTTTACTATACTTGACATCACTCATAGTATTTCTGGTATTATGCACTTCACTCTATTCCACTGTTCCACCAGATTCTGGTTTTTATTGTTTTCTTCTTGGTCCTTTTCACCTATGTAGAATATATAAGTCCATTATATAGGCCATTATATTGTATGATTTTCTAAGTACTTGCATGGTAAAGAATGATTTCTCCCTCTCAATGTGTTTATTTCTGAAAAAAAAAAGATTTACTGAAGAAAGCAAAAATGTTTGGAGTAAGCGATACTAGCTGAAAATAATTTTACACTCGTGAAAGCTGAATAAAGATGAATCTCTAATTAAGTTCAGGTACTAATTTAATTTAGGGTTAAGTATAAACTATTAACAATATGATTCTTTTAACATAGCCTTGAACCAATATTGAATTGTGCAAACATATAAAGATCTTCATTTAGGTTGCAAAATTCTGAGATTATAACTTCACTCATGCTTTTGTCAATTAGTATATCTTTAGTAAAATCAGAAACACAGCCTACTCTGAGTACTGTCAGTTCACATTTCTTCAGCCAAGATACATTGTATGAGTAATTGGCTACTTGGGATAAATGCACCATGTCCATTTTAGATCAGACATTTCTCAACCCCATATTAATTATCAAAATGGTTTGGAAAGCCAGTTACCAGTAATGGTGTGTTTGGCAGCTAGCAACAATTGCATAATCAGCTTTCATTTTCCACTGTCCTATGTTCTAATAGAAAAAGCATTACATGTCATAGGATGTGGGATTTTTTCCCTATAACTATTTTTAAATTGTTATTTAGTGCCCTAGAGCAAACATAATAAATGCCAATGTTCTCAGGTATTCACTTGAATGCAATTGGTAAAAACACATGTTTATAAACTGTTCCCCAATTTGTGTAAGAATCCTAAGTTTTTACAAGTCATACATGACCCAGTTGCACTATAGACAGGGATAAATAGTTGTATTTAATAAGAATAAGGAATAAGAGGACTTCTCTGGCAACTTTGTGCCTAGCCTGTTTTGCAGACAATAAATATGGGTTTTTTCCCAAGATTGTTGCTAGTGTTCGTAAACAGAGCTGTTATAAACACGTTAGATGGGAATATTCAAGGTCCGGGAAATCTAACTGACATTCACAGAACAGCCAACTCTTAGAGGAACCTACAGAAGGAGAAAGGCATGGAAGAATCATGGAAGAATTTTTTGTATGTGGTTTGCAGGCACTCTTCTATGTATTCTTTGTGAAATTTCTATTTTACTCTAGTAGTCACCCATGCATACCTTTTATATTTCTTCTTTTTCTTTAATTTTCCATTGTACTACTACTTTGTGTCTCATGGTTCCCCTTCAAACAACTCTTTTTTTGGTAACCCTGCTCTAAATTAATTTGGTCACTTTCAGTTAGCTTTCTCATTCCATATTTTCACACTGAGATTTGTCTCTCCTGAGGAAACAACAAACCTGTGTTAACCCTGAAACAACTATAAAGACATATTTTTAAAATGTTTTACAAGCAAGCCCAAACTTGTATATACTTCAGCCTCTAAGACATAATATACAGCAGAAATGATCATTAGTTTAAAAGTTAATATAAACAAGATGCAATACACTCACACAACCAAATAATGATTTGATTTAATATGGACAAGAATCTGGGAGAAAATAGTGGATTTGATAATAAGGTATACTGTTCTGGAGGAAGTTTATGAACGGATGGTAACATTGTCAGTCATGACCTTAGGGAAAAAAGAAGTTGATTATGTATATCTGCCTGTAGATATTATCCGTAAGAAAGTGATCATCATAAATGCAGGAGGAACTGAATTTTTTTAGGATAAAAATGTGTGATGTAAGGATAACAAAAGTAAATTAATTTATATGTAAAGAAAATGAATGATTCTGACCTCACACATTAAGCAAACATGTTCAGCTTAGAAGCTGAATATTTTTAGAATGGATTTTTAGATAACTTAACAAACATGGAGTACAGACTAAGTGGAGAAAAATAATTTGGGGTTTTTTAAGAGGTTAAAATAAAGAGGGAGAAGAGACGTTACTTTTGATAAACATAATTAGAGCAAACTAATCTGCTTAGAATGAGGAATGCAGAAGGTACAGGGTTTTTGGTGGGTAATATTTGTCCTTTCACAGTGTAGCAAATATGGTTCACGCTAATAAAATAATGAAATCTATAAGTATGAAAGCAAGTCAGACTATTTTGAAAGAAACACTGATTCAGACACAGATTAGTTGTTGGGAAAAAATGTGTGTAATGTGTGAGGTGAAGTGAAGATGGGTCAAAAAAGCCTGCTTACAGATGTGAGAGATGTCAACACTAGGGATGATAGGCTGGGAAAACATTTATTTGGTGAAAGTTGCTAGTGAAAACAAAAAGTCAGTGAAATTAGGTCCAAGTCGTTTTGGTAAGAAACTGCTATTCATGACAATGTTTTGCTCAGTATCTTATCACTTTTTTGTCCTAAAAGGCATAGTAAGAAATCATTCCAGATCCTGGAAATAATTGTCTTGAAACCAAATTCTTGTCTTATATTGACACAAATGTCCACTTTCTTTACATAGCGTAGTTGTTCAGCTGAAAAATAAAAAAAAAGGTAAAATTTTGGCTAGTGGTACTATGCAGTAGGTGTTACAGAATTATATTTCCTGGTTTATCGACTTTCTATGTTTTCTTTAGGTGTATCTTGATTTTACTGCCTTTGGCAAAGGGTAGGGTTTACAATTGATGTGAACTTGTTGGAACAGACTGCATATGTTGTATACTTGATGAGACAACATCTTGTCTCATTAATGAAAAGAAAAAACTGGAACAGCTGACAGAGCTATTTTGCCTTGATGTTCAGATTTGTATGGAAGTTAGCAAGAAAATGTTATAACCTATTTCTCTGTTCTTTGATGGTTGACAAAAGCAAAACATGACCCTTTGAAAATGCAGCAATATGTACTGAAGGAAAATCAGGTTCATTTGCATATTGTGTTATGGATCATTTAATGAAACTTTATATCAGAAGCTTTTTAATGTTGAATGATTGATTTAAGAAAATAAAAAAAAGGAAAAAAAACTCACAGGAGAAACAAAACAGTGGTGTGCTTTCACTTAAAGATTCTTTTGTAAGGAGTTTGGAATCAGTGCTTTTGGGAGCCATCCAAAAGTGGGCAGTATGTGGCAAAATGACAAATTCGGGAAGAGGCATTGCAGCATGCTGCTGTGTTACAGAGAGTCAGCAGGAATGAACGACTGTAGGGAAGGAGATATTGATGAAGCATCAAAGGGAGAGAGCAAGCAACTTCCAAAAGTTTACTTAATTGACAAAAATATATGCATAAATTAACAACAGAATTTATGTATTCGTCCAAATTAAATTATAAAGTGGAACTTTCTCTAGTCAGCCCATCACAAGCTTGATTCCCTTTCTATGCTACAATAGATGTCTCCCTGCCATCAAAGTGTGCTGTTGAAAACAAACTGATGGTTTCAGATGGAAATAAAGAGAATTCATGCTTTTAAGACAACAATCTTTCATGATAACTGATGTGGGTAAGAATAGATTTTGAAACAGAGACTCTCAAAAGAATTTTTCTCAAAATTACTTTTTCAGATTTTGCAGGAAACATCTTTCAATAGGTTAAATAGAATCTAGATTTTATTTACAAGGCTTTCTTGTTCTAAAAGGTGGTGACTTAAATAGATCTCCAATTGCCTACCTTTCCTGAGTGCATAATAGGCTTTTGTCTATGTATTTTCCCCTGTACCTCATTCCATGTAAGAAATAACTGAAACCCTAACACTCAAAACCTTATTTTCATTCTTTATTATTGGACATTTCTTTTTGCTTCTGAGAGACAGCTGGAATGATGCCTGAGCCTCTATCACTGTGGAAATCTGTTAGCTAATTTTTTTTACTGACGAAAGTCTGTTTTCTTCCCTGCAAGTTATTATGGGACACTTTCAGTTTCATGCTGACTGCTCTCTGTTTCTTTACCTGTCCTCCAGTTTCTTTTATGCTCTGTTGTTTTTTGTGAGGGGAGAAGTCTTTCTTCTGATGTCCTTTCTCATCACAAATATTCTGTCTTCCAGTTGTTTTCCTAGGTCTGATGAATGCAACGATGGATTTGGAAAATGTTGAAAGTCACTGAAGGGAGCTGACTGCAGGTCTGGAGTGTTCATTGTTTGGATGAGGAACTGAGCACTTGTATGCTTCACTCCAGCTCCCACTGCACACAAGTGCCTTTCTGGATGTCCTAAGGATGCCTGGTTCCCAGGACGAACTGAATAAAGTGAGGGTGCCAACTCATGCCTGGGACAGTAAAGTGACATTTAGAATTAGGGCCTTTGAGTAAAGAATGTGAAAGACAAACCAAATGGTGGAAGCTCTGAAAGTGCAACATTCTGAAAGATTCTTGCTCCTCTTGCTGCCCCACAAAGACTTTCAATGATATTTTGAGACACACAAACAAAATGGCATATATAGTCATATAATCTGTTGAATGGCAGCCCAGTTTCTGCTACTTTCCTCTTTTCCACCTTTTCTACACCTTTTCAGCCAAACACCTCCTTCTACTGCTCCAAGCCACAACCCCATTTTTGGGTTTCTGTGTCCCATGCAAACAAATCTATCAGATATGCATAAAGTAGTGCTTGATTCCTGAATATATTCTTATATTTGAACCTTGTACTTTGCATGAAAATGTATCTGTGTTATGCAAGAATGATTTTTTGTGTATTGCTCATTATGTGTTGCAATAAACATTGATATGTGTATGGTTTCTCCAATTTTTTTCAATTTTTTTTCTGTGAAAGCAGCAAAAGATACACTTAAGGAGAACAGTAAATCTCTGTGGCAGTTCTGAGCCCTGAATGTATTTATTTTCCCTACAGGGAACACCAATAGCAACATCCAAGCCACTAGAAACTGGAGCTGAATATAAATACATTAAATGGCCATGACACTTTCATAATGTAATTTAAACTCTCTGAGGAATGCAAATACGTCCTTTTTTTTCCCCAAATTTCAACAAAGGAAGGCTGTGTATATGAAGAGTTATTTTCATTGGAGGATAAAAGAAACCCTTTTCTTGGTAAAAGGAACATAAAAGTTATGAGATAGTACAAAAGTAAGATTAAAAATACTGTCTTATTTAAATCTCCCTTAGAATATATTACTTATTTCTCCAAAATATAATGACAATTTCTATGAAAAATAATTACTATTCTACACTAAATTTCTGTTGAGGTCCAAGACTTCAATTTGTGTTATATTATTCTACAATAAAAGTCATAATTTTGGAGTTACTTGTTTTGGGCCACACTTTATGGAAAGGGCCTACCTACCTTCTAACTTTGGAGATTATTCAGCTTTGGTGAAATGGCTTTGGATCCTGGTAGAGATGAGTCAATTGACTAAAAAAGACAAAACCAAAGTTTTCCGTCCCACATTTTCAAATACTAGTCACAAACTGATTCTTGTCCCCAAAATGATTATTGAAGAGTCAACACAAGAAAGGTACCAAAAAAATGTAGGTAAGAGACACTCATACTCCTCCCTGGAAGTTCTACTCTGTTCTTTGCAAGCATTTTCCTTTTTTTTTTTTTGAATGAGAGTCAGTGGAAATAGGTCATTGAAATTCATTATAGTGACAGCAGAGAGGTTAGAACAAGTATACAGGGTTTGGGTATTTCTACCATTTCACAGTGATGCAAATACAGAGGATCGCTGTCTAGATATATAATCTTGCTCTTTGCTTATCTGCCCAAAGCAGTTATTTCCCCCATCTTCAAATCCAGGCAAGTTTTTGCTTCTCTTACTGTTAACTACATAATTAACAGTGATAGAGATATTGTTTGAAACAATGAGGATTGTCCTGGGACTTTCAATTTGGTGCTGATATTTTGCCATCAAAGTATGCACATCTTTGCACAGAGGGTACAAAGATGAAGCCTCAGCTAATAAGGACAGATCAGAAAGAAAGATGTTCTCATGAAGTTTGTAAAAATCAAGTTAATGAGGGGAAATGCAGAAACCACTTCACTAGTCAAATATTTCTTGAAACTGAAATTGAAGAACAATGGTAAAAATAATCCAGACTGCAATTATGGAATCTTGGACCTGATTTTTTAGTTTAATTTATTTTCCGAGATTTTAATTTCCTTTTGTTGTTTGTTGCTTTCCCTTTGACATCAACTCTTTTTCTTCACTCATTTCAGAAGACACTTATTTTTGTTAACACAAATCATCTTTTAATAGAAACCATTTTCAGATAATTCTGTTACAGCGTCAAACCATAAATCACTGGATTTGTGTCTATAGGTTTGAAAAACTCCATGTGCTGTGTTTTGGAACTCATTTGGTGTTTATTTAATCATAAAAGGAATTAAAGAACAAATGTCTGCAAATGTAAGGTAGAAGAAAAATAGAGTTTTCCCTGTCCTGCATGGTCTGTACTTTTGCAACTTAGAAATAATAAAAATTACCAAACAAATTTCACTGAAAGGACAATCTTAAGGGTGGGGTTTATGAACTGAGCCTGTAACTACTGAAGTTCCCCAACTATTTTGCCTCACAGGGAGAGAAGATCTACAGAATGCCTACAGCAGACACTAAGAACTAATTCTGTAATCCATTGTATTCACTGTCCTTGGGTCAGTAAGTTCCTCTGTGTGACTTACAGCAGCAGTAGAACTTAGATCAGTTTTTTTCCTGCTCCAATACCGGAATGTTACAAAATGAACCTTAATTTTTTGTACTACAGCTCTATATTAGGCTGATGATTCATACTGAATGCAGCATCCACAGCTCCTTCTATACCATTTTTATGAGTTTTATTAGTGCACTGATGAAAGTCTGGACTACTTGTAGCAACAGTAGTGAAGTTTCTTGTATTGTGCAGCCATGTGGGCTGGTGGGCTGAAGCTTGAGCAAGAAGGGCTGTTGCTCCCCAGAGATTTGAAAATGGTCCCACCACAAGTGCTGAGGGAAATGGTGAAAAACAGAGTGCAGGAGGTGGGTAAAGTGGGGGAATACACAGGCAGAAACAAGACCAAATTTCACACAGCTTGGCAATGACATATGACCCTTCCATTAAAAACACTTCTATTTGAAGTTGAGGGAGTGGTATGATGACATTAATAATCAGGTTGAGAAAACATAGGCAAATGATTTGCAGAGTGCCCGGGGTGAGGGTTTGCAGTATAATATGCAGTTTCAGCCTGATCTGAAGGAAAACGGCACAAAAAATTCTGAGAATAGTATTTTTGGAAAAAAAGAGAAAATACTCCACACTGAACATGTCAGCTGTGGCATAGATGCTGATTGGATTGTGCCTATTCATGCCTGCTTTCTTGGGACCTGAAATACTGCCAGAAGCTTCTGTGTAAGGAATGGCTCAGCAAGCCAGGGTAGCAGCAGAACAGGAGGCTGGCCAAAAGAGTGGATGCTAAAGCAGTCTGTTGAATCAGGCTAATTTAAGTGACTGTAAAAGCCTAAGTCCAGTGAGGATGATTAGAAGCAAAGATGATTTGCAGGAATACCAGAAAACTCAGATAGCAATGACTGGTGGGGACTGATGAAGGGGACCAAATACCTGTAGCAATTATGAGCAGGGGTAGAAAATAGTTTATCAGCCATATAGTGAGGGTGTCCCATCCCTGGTGCCTCAAATGGGGCAGGCTGTTGTCCTCCAAAACTTGGCCTCTTCGCTTCCTTGGGACAACCAGTGAGTGATCTGGAACGGGGAAAGGGAGGGGTGAACAGTTGCCCAGTCATGGAGTTTTCAGAGAGGGACTTACCTTTAAACAGCTACCAAATATCTTTGTTGAGGTTAGTGGTAATTTGTCACTTGTGAATTTTTTACTTTATGTTTTTCATTCCTTTTTGCCCTTTATAGACCAAGCGAACTCTCACTTAAGTCCATCTGTTGAACTCCCTGCCTCATTGAGCATTTTGATGATTTAATTTCCTAGGTCTTTGACTGAAAGCTCAAGACAATGACATTTTTAGCCAGGACTTCTTGAGATATGAAGACCATCAAACGTGAACTGGGAAAGAGAAACAGCAGAGAAATAGTGATTTTAGATGTTAGTGCTGCTCAAAGTGTGGGAGTAAGGCAGCTTTGGAGGCTCTTGCTTGGGTCATGATGACCATGAATTTGTAATTCATAGGTGTGGACTTGGGTAGATGTGTGCAGGATTAGGAGATTTGGGAGGCTGACACAGTGGGCTATATATAATGTATTTCCCAAATGAGCAATATTTGGTTTCTGGTGACTGATGACACTTTATCTTAAATGTCTCTGACCATTCTTGTTACATTTCAGACAGAAAGGGTCCCCATAGGAGTGTGGGAACAACAAGCATGGAAAACAGTTGTATGGCATACACCATCATGAAATCCATGACCACTGCACTCGGTACACATTGATGCTCTCAGCCATTTTTCTGCTTTATTCCAAAAGATAGGTTTACAACTGAAGATGTAGAAAATCACTTACTTTGGATTGCTGTTGTCCTAACTTGATCTAAATTTCAATACAGACTGGATTGGGTTTGAAGGAATCTCAGAGACTAGCTAGTTCCTATCCCCTGCCATGGGCAGGGACACCTTCCACTAGATGAAGTTGTTCCAAGCCCTGTCCAACCTGACCTTGAACACTTCCAGGAATAAGGTAGCTACAGATTCTCTGTGAAATCTGTTCCAGTGCCTGACCAGCCTCATAGGGTGAAATTTCTTCCCTGATGTTCAACCTAACCCTGCCCTCTGTCGATGCCATTCCCCCTTGTCTGTCACTGCAGGCAGCGGTCACTTCGGCACTGGAAAGGGCTCTAAGGTCTCCCTGGAGCCTTCTCTTTTCCAGTCTGTACAACCCCATCTCTCTCAGTCTGCCTCCACAGCAGAACTGCTCCAGATCTCAGAGCATCTTCATGCCCTCCTCTGGACTCTCTCCAGCATGAAAGTTCTTAAGTAATACTCCGGTACTGCTCCATGTTTTCCAAAGTACGATGATCCAGACACCCACATTGACTCGATGGATATTTTCACGTGGCGCAGTGAGGACAATGTGAAAAGCTTGTCCATACCACACTGTATTCCAGCCCCTTTCCTGATCATCTGCTGCCTTCCCACTGAGACCACATGAAAGTTGTTTATAGGAAGTGAAACTTGAAATAATAAAAATAATAAGTTTTTCTGCTTAGGTTGCAAGCAGAAATTGTCTCAATGATCTCACCACAGTCCCAAGTGGACATTTGTCTCCATTAGAAAGAATCTCAGTTTGACATGTTTTGAAAATGATGTGAAGACCACAAATGAGGCTGGAACAGGAGGCATTTAACAAATGAGATGTTGTTTTCGTTAAAATTTATGATGGAAAACTATTGTATAAAATACAGATCTCCCAAAGAAAGACAGAAAGAACTTTTAAAATAAATTAAACTCTTTGGTTCTACTTGTCACATATAAATATGTTTAATTTAAATACAGGTGATTTATACCCACTGCTGGGTTAAATTAATGAAGATCTTTTGCTTTAGATCCACTTCAGATTGACTTCAGTTAAGCTGGGCTAACAGTTCACTAGCTGGCTGGGTGAGCGTTTATATGAATGCCTCATTCAAAAATTAAAATCTTTGTAGTAAAATAGGTGAAATACATTAACATTAGTACCATTCTCTATTAGAGACCCAGTCCTGGGCAATCTGAGTCTGTGGGACTGTTGCAAATATTTCCAGTGAATCCAATACTCTCTTAAATACTCTGAGGGAAGTGATCAGCCAATTCTCTGGATGAAATCCCTGTGCATGGAAGTGAGGTGTGGGATTGGGTGCTGCAGGGACAAACGCCTGCCTAGGATGTGACTCCACAGATTGAGCTTCTGCATCCACTCCTTCTCTACTGTCTCCCAGCATACTGTTTCCAACAAAGACACTGGCCCTGGACGACAGTCCTGAGATTTTAGTTTTGAATGGTAAAGTAAAACCAAGACAGTTTAATATAAGAATTTAGGTGTCTCTTCCATATTGTGCCTATGCCAAATTCAAACCTTGAACGTGGGTACACAGTATTTATAATGCCGTGCAATTTGTGGAAGCATGTATATATATACTCCCCTTCTTTCTGTGGGCATAGCTTAAACCGTTGCATGTATTTTCCTGTCCAGCCCGAGAGGGAGAGTAATGACAAGAATCGAATGGCTGTCAATGCACATGTTTTTCTGAAACATATGTCTTATGAAGGAGCTATCAGCTGTAAGTGCCTACATTGACCACATTTGATTCAGCACTACAGTGGAAGAGAGGTTTCCAAATTATTACTGTTTGAGTTAAATCTCTCACTTGGAACAGTTGCCTTCTTAACACAACACTATAACAATATTCTAAACCAGGAAGCAAACCTTTTTACATTGCAGAAAATAAGGAAAGAGCAGGGAGATGACATAGTAGCATTGACAGAAGAATAGGGACTTCTTATTTCTAATGTTAGCAAGTGATCTTAGTTTTTCTTATCTGAGGGGAGGCATGGAAATAGGGCTGGAGGGAGTTAGCTTTCACATTTTGAATAAAAATATTATAAGTTAAGGTATACCATGAAAACATATATACATTAGACAATTTGGATACAAATATTTCCGAGACTCTTGTTAGAGAACAAATTGTTTTCAAAAGAAGACATCTCAAATATTTAGAATTCATCTTTATTAAGGTATTGAGATGCTGACTATGCTAACGAATTATCAGTATTTATATGCTAGAATATTTATATGGTATTTTTAGTAATGTGACGTTTGTTTCTTCTTGGTTTTGTAGTTCAAGAATATGATATTTCATAAGGTAACTTTTATCACATTTGTATGACCATATAAAAAGACAATCCTAAGAAGTTATTAACTGGTTATCTTTGTCTTATCCTCTGTAAGGCGACCCACATTAAATTGTTAATCACTGAGTCTTTATAACACATTATTTTCTATAACAAGATGTCATCACTTTTTTTTCTTTGATTCAGATTCAACAAGCACTTTTTCTGCAAGCTAAACCCTGAATTATATATCATTATATTTGCTGATACATTTGTTTGTACAGAAGGATGCTTTTTTATGGCTCCACAGGATGTTCCTTTTCTGTTTCAAACAGCTAACTGTTGCTGCACTCTCTTTCATATGGAGCTGAATTCCAGTGCCAGTGAAATAATCAAAATGCAACTACCACCTGGATCTTCAGCATGCACAACACCTTTTCTCTATCCTGATTGTCTATTTCCACAACATCAGTGCTTCAAAAGTGCTCTGGGGCCAGAGAAATAGCGACATAGGAGTATATGTCATCATCATCTTGAGGACACATTTCTAAACTAGTGTGATAGAATATAGATTCAAATAAAATTATTTTTTCATACTGAGCAGAGAAGGAATTTAAGCATGATTAAAAAAGGCAAAGATTCATTTATGGTTTCAAGAATCAAAGGATCGGCTAGCTTAAATACCGCAATATGAAACCAATCATTAAAAATAGATGAATTGAGAAGACTGATTGATCTTGTGTGCTTTCATAGCAGCTCATAGACACATTTCTTTTCACTCATGTTACAAGCATACAATTTGGTAATCATTATATGCAAGCTTCAGAGGCTGATTATCACATTTCTGTAGAAGTTAATGTCTTCTGCAGAAGGCAAACTGTTAAAGTCAATTACTCAGTGTCTTTAGAAACTGTATTTTCTTTTGAAGATCTTGGGGCAAAGTTTGGCACTCCTTACCACTAAATTAATCTGAACTGCAAAGAAATCTTTCCACTGTTGAGCAAATGATGACAGCATAGTGTTACTCTTTAGTCTATACACTATAGTATTACATCGTAGTCACAAGTCAAACAGACTTGAAAGAGCATTTTATGCCATTTCTGGAGTTGAACAGAAATTCTTAAATGAAACTTTACATCTCAGAAAACACAAATTGAGAGAAACCAGAACTTTTTCTATGCTGCATCTTTTTAGATGGCAAAACCAGCTGCAGCTGCAATACTTGTCTCCGGACAGAACAGCTGGTCAAAAGATCCATCTGAAAAAAGACATGGCATGGGAGACTGAAGGGCTAGGTACAGGTTCTTTGGTATTTCATAGAGTGGAATAATATAATTGTGAAAAGAAAAATCAAAAATAAAACCAAACAGAAAACCTTGCCCCGAAGCAGACAAAGCAGACCCTTGTCATGAGCTGTGTATGGCTTTAGGCAGGGCCCCATTCCCTGTGTAATCAGGTCATGAATGATGTGACTCCTTCCATCTTGTAAATTCAGTTTCCTTCAGACAGGAAAAGAAAAAAATAGCAGACATGGAATTTTTTCACCAAAAGTAATTCTTATTTTCTGAATACTTCTGGTGCTTTGATGAATAACCTAATCACATGCTGGGAGATCATGGAGACCAGAAAATCACATAACTAACTGTTGGCTGGCAATTCACCTCATCTACTTACTGCCTCTAACAGAGTTAGTTTTGTCTTTGCTAGTCCTGTCAGGTGCTGGAAATGTTTCTAAACATTCCTGATGCTGAAAAGCCCATGGCATGCCCAGGTTTTTTTAATGCTTTTTAACTCCCTTTTCCCTGTTGCTGCTGAAGACCATTACTTCTTAAACTATTAGTAACTGACAAGCATGTTTAGAGAAATTAGGTTGTTTATTTCACATTATTACTCCTGACATAAAAAGCCAAACCATTAGACATTCTTTGCCAATTAAATCCTAGTTTGGGTTATACATTAGGACCTTCTACTTCTGAAATTCAGTCCCCGTGTCTCTTGCACTGGAATAAAGGCATTTCTGATTTGCAGCTGATGAACCATCAGGTTTTCTTTTGATCCTTTTGTACAAAACTGTGTCCCACTACCTTTTAAACTTCTCTTGTGTTTATCCTTACTTGGGGGAATTTTTTCCCTATCTCCTCAATCCTATTTTAAAACATTATTCATTGCATTTGCAACTGTACAAAAATACTCTTTGTTGTCTTTTTTCCAGGAGAGCACATCCTCCCTCAGTAGCTACAGAATATCATTCTGTGATGAAGGAAAGCAAAAGCCTGCTGCTGACATTACTGAGATGGCCATATTTACCCTCAGGCTTTGCCTGTCCCTGTGTGAACCCTGGTTTTGTTTTTTTTCCCGGGAGGGTTGGTGAGAGCAGCACTTGCCACTGCTCGAGCACTGTAGTCACTTGTGGTCTGCTTCGGTTCAATCTGGCCTGTGCGTTTGTCTGTGCATGGAGGAGAATGTGTACCAGCAGCCCAGATGTATCCCCTCTGGCTGTCACTAACATTTTGGACAGCTGTTATCAGGGCTGGGAGGCAGATGCGTCTCTCCACTGCCAGCAGGGGGAGGTCACTAACTACTTTTATGTTTCGGCAGTCTTACGAATGAGGGTAGTTAGTCTCTCAGTATTTCAGGTTTCTGACTTTTCTTTCTCTGCCATTGGCATTCCATCTTCCTGTGCTACCCTAGCTGCATATTTATTTCTGGAAGAATTTGAAAGGAATAGAAGCCCTCCTCTGAAGAGAGAAAGTAGTCATTTCTAGGTGGTATCACAGCAGTTTTTACCTAAATTTTGCTTTTGTTACTGACGTTTAGGCAGTGTTCCAGCTGAAAATGGAGACTTAAAAGGTTTGCAGTATCTTCTTGCAAGTAAACCTGACTCCTGTTTTTGGTTTCTGCTTTGGGCAAAGCATGAATGAAGTACTTGTCCCTTACCCTGTATTCACAGAACATGTGCTACTTCCACGTTACAGAGTGTTCTGCTGGAAAAATGCAAATACCTCTTGATGATCATACATAACCTAAAATGTTATTAATGAAACACTGCCACTTCAAATTTAAGTGGCAGCAACATAAAGAAACATACATGCTAGTTTGTGTAGATTTATTTTTTTTCTTACTGATTTTTTTAATGTTGAATATAACTTGATGGCATTTTTAGACATTCAATCAATATTGATTTACTGCAGTAGAGCTACCCAGGATATCAAGCTATTTGAATAGCACTGACAATGAAAGGGGGCTATTTATGTGACTGTACATGAAAATATTGCTACATATTTGCAATAGTCCATAATTTGATCATGAATATTCACATAATTATGAAGTTATTCATAAGAAGATGATTTTTTACACATAAGTTGACTGAAGTTAATTAGAAGTTGCCTGAAATCTTTTCTCAGAAATAATTTTTACAATTCCCTTTTTTAAAAGTGTTCTTACCTATTAACTCAAAAAGCAGAAGTAGTATGTGACTGATTAGTCATACTTAACTAGAAATCAGTCACATGTAACTGAATTGATTTTATGAGTCAAGAAACCTGAAAGCTGAAACGCGTTAGCAACAAACATTATTTTAAATTAATCACTCAAAATATATGACATATGATCACCAGCAAGAAAGGATTTGCTAAAGAAAAAAAACACAGATGATTTCTTTTTGCCTGATGTAGTCATTATTAATAATAATAATTGCCTTTTGTCTTTTGCCATGTTGCATTTTTGCTATTGAGAGTGATTTGAGATTAGTACTTCGAATCTCTTTACATTTTTCTTCTTTAGAATGCTTTTTATCATAGATATAAGAATGCTTGCAAAATAAACACCCAGTAAAAAAAAATCCCAAACAATTCTGTGACTACATATTTCAAATCCTAATTGAGCAAAAACATACAGTTGAAGGGAGAAATCAATTTTTTCTTATGGTCCTGAGAATGCTTCTTGAGAATACATGACACTGGTAAATCTACTTAACTACTGTGGCAGTATTTTCACACTGCAAGATTATAGTTCTGTTTATTGAAAGAATACACTTTCCAGAACAGTACAGAAAGGGTAAAAGGAAATGCAGAAAACATTTTTTTCATTATATTTAGAGTTCTCTGTTGTCTTGGAGATCCAGGCTCATATCAAAAGTTCATGCAAAAGTAAGTGGGGGGTCACCGTTTTCAGCTGTTCGCCTTGTGTGGAAAAAAAGAGTTGCTATGCCATGCAGTAAAGCTTCTCTGGGTCATTTATATAAACCACGTGCTGGGATTACTCAAACACTAAAGGCTGGCACGCAAAATATTGAAGCTCTGGAGGCAATCAGATAGGATTCAGGGATTCTGTTATTGCAATGCCTATACAGCTAATGTTTCTGAATCCATATCTTTAGAGCAAGCTTTTAGGCAAATATTTTTCTGCACCTACACAAATAAGTTAATTTAAGGCCATGAGGCCCATATATGTGCTTAAATTTAAATACATTTTTAAGTATTTTCCTGTTATTTAATAGTGAGTTATACAGCTCAAGAAGTAAAACCCAAGGTGTTTGGACTGATGGGCTCCCCATGTTAAGCCACACTCCTGAGAAACCTCCCTGTTACCAAGTTCAACAGGGACACGTCATGCTTGCACAAAACAAAAAATAAAGATGGACCCTCTCTGCACTAATCAGAAGGGTCTACTCAGAAAACAGAGACAAGCACACCTTCGTGGGGGCTGGTTTGGAAATTTCACTCACTTGGCATTAGTATTTGAATTGTCTGGGAATGTTTTGCAATAAACCATAGATGTGAGTTCCTTCTATGTTGAAAATTGTCACAGTCCTTAACTATAATATTTTATTTCAGAATTACCTCAGTTTCTGATGCAGAGGAAAGAAAAAAAGAACAAGCAGGTATTTAATGTACTATATGACTGTGATATTCCAGGACAAATGGAGGTATAAGGCAGAGGGATCAATATTTGTCTTCAATCAATTTCACTTCAGTTTCATCTCTTCTTGAGTACTGACAAAAAACTCTGCCAGTACAGCCAGTCTTAAATGTTAGTTTAAATGAGTCACTCACATTGTTTGCATAGCAGGTCAGCTAATTGTTCAGTTTATCAGCATCTTATTTCTTTGAAGAAGCAATGAATATAAATAATTTTTGAGGCAATACAAGGGGATAATCTCCAGAGTCAATGTCATGTGCTTCACACAGCTTGCAGGGCTCTTGCTTTGCTTTCTGCCAGTGACTAAATCCATGTGTTTCAGATGGACTGCTATTTGTAATGATTTTGACAATTGGGAATAAATACCAGGAGCAAATATTTTTTGGCACCATACAGCTGTGATTTAAGCAAATATTGTCATGATTTTCTTACATTCTTGTGGTTTTCATCCTTTGAGTTCAACATGATCTGAGCTGCCCTGCCAAAAAAAAAAAAAAAAAGAAAAGAGGACAAAAGAAAAAATAAAACAGGGCAAGGCAGGGCAGGGAAGTGAGCTTAGTTTTGTAAGCCTAGAATTTAGTAATGAAATATAGGATAAAATACATCCTAATTTTCACCAGAAGATAAGATAAATAAGCATATACATTTTATAATTCTTTAAAAGGTAACTGAGGGTTGCTGAAATCCTGGAGGAGATGCCATTTTAACTCCTTGTGCTAATGGGAATGCAGGAATGATGCTGTGGCCAGCCCTGTGACTCAGAGCAGCTGAGCAGAAAGCTACTGAAATTGCTGATTGCTGCAGGCCTCTGTCACAAAAGACACAGCCCTTATGGACATTTGGGCTTCTACAGACTCAGCATTTTGAGCTAAAGTTGCATCATGGGAGATACTGGATTGCCCACAATGGGACCATGATAGACTGGGTACCAATGAGGCAAATGGTGGTGGAATGCTGAGGCTGATGAAGACTTGCAGGAAGACTCAAGGCAATCTTAAGTTGCAGGATAGCAGCTGAACAGGAAACTTTGGGGCAGAAGACATAAAACACCTGATGTCGTTCATGGGATAACAAAGAGGAACTGCACTCCCTCAGTGTCACTGCTGGTGCCTGGTGCAGCAGATTACCAGCAGTGCATCCCTAAGGCTGTCATCCCCCAAAAGAGCAGGTCAGGCAGTATGGTGGTCACAAGATTTATCTCCTCTGCTGTTCCTTTCCCATCTTTTCTTAAAAGCCTTTTAAGATTCATGCTGAAAAAGTAATACTGCACAAACTCAATCATTACTTGGCTGAGGGGCATCAGAAAAGAAACAGGGCCTTTCTCATATTTGAGGTTCATAGTTTTAAAATTCTGCTTTATTATCTATGAGTGCAATAAAACTTAGTGTTCCATACTCCATTTTTTTTCTGAGTAGAAACAGCTAGACCACTTCTAAATTCTAGTTATTAAATTTGACAGTATTACTACTTTCCAAAATATTCAGCGCATGACTTGTCCTTTAGAGCAAAAGGCTTGTGTATTTTTTAAGTTCTGTATGAAAAACAGAGTGAAATTTATGCTGTGCCCACCACATAGGCCCCATTGTCCTGGACCTGAAAGAAGAAAATAAGATGGAAGGATGTGGTTTATTTAGGTCACACATTTATTAACTGAATTTGGCTGGGAATTTACTGCAGTAACCTTCACATTTGGGATATATTTCTTTACAGAGCTGTTTCTGCTTGATAAATAGCTGCCTTTCCCCCATTCCAACAGGGTCACTAACACTTTTTCTCTCACAGGCACAATGGGACATCCTAGTTTTTTCTGGGGGTGTATCCCTCTTAATCTCCTTTCATCTTAATTTTGCAAGGAGGTTGATCCCATTCTGAAAGCTGAACCTGTATAATATCCCTGAAATCCACTTCATGTCAGCAACTGGGCAAGTGCCTCTGTCTCTCCTGCTTTTGTCCTTGGAGTTAAGAGAAGCAGAAAAACCACATACTGTGGAGTTTTCTCAGTGACACAGGAAAATAAAAATTTCTGACTTCCCCAGAAAGATGGTTAAAGCAATCTCTTCAATACGCCTCAAAATCATGTTTCTACATTAAACCAAGGACTGAGTAGCACACCTGAATTTGACCAGGCTTCAGGATGGTAAAAGCCACTTCAGAATCTCCTCAAAGTCCAGCAGAAACCATAGACTAATGGAATCATTGAATATCCTGAGCTGGAAGGAACCCACAGGGCTTATCCAGTCCAGCTCCTGGCCCTGCACACGACAGCCCCAAGGACCACATTACATGCCTGAGAGCATTGTCAAAATGCTTCTTGAACTCTGTCAGGCTGGTGCTGTGACCACTTCCCTGGGGAGCCTGTTCCAGTGGCCAGCCACCCTCTGGGTGAAGAACCTTTTTGTGATATCCAACCTAAACCTCCCCTGGCACAACTTCAGGCCATGCCCTCAGGTCCTGTCACAGGTCACCACTGGAAAGTGATCAGTGTGATCCCCTCTGCTTCTCCTTGTGAAGGAATCTCAGGTGTCATGAATCCAACAGCTTGAGTTAGGCTTTATCCCCAGATCAAACTGAAAAAAATGTGAGTGCTTAAAGAAAGATTTTTTCTTCCTCTCTATAAAATCTGCTAATGTTTAACCTTGTGACATTTATATTTATGTTTCTGTGATGAAATTCTACTACTGCAATACCTTACTCAAAACTTGCCTCACTTTGGTGTGCTGGGAGTTTGCAAAAGGTGGTTATTGACTGTGAATGTATTCTTATTCATGTTCTCTGGAGCGGAACATTGTGACAACTAGGTTTTTCTTTGAGAGAAGCATGCTCTTTGCAAACAGATTTTAGACATGTATGTCCCAAGTAAAGAACCAAAGATTGATCTCACAAAATTTGAATCACCATAAATAATTTTAAACCTGTTGTATTTATATCTATTTGTTTTTTACTGTAGGTGTGAAGAAGTCTGAAGTTAAGCACAGGAGGAAAAATACCTTTGTACTATCCCTGTAAAGCTGTTCTTCCAAGATGCAATTAAAATAAAGCAATGACATTTACACTGGAAATGGAATGCTCATCTTTTTAAATTCTGTGCTGTAATTTCCATAAGCTGGTCAGTGGCAAACGGCTCTTATCTGGAATGCTGATGGGGCCGCTGCTGTCAGACGTCTTTCCTAATAAGGTAAATCACACAGTGTTTGGTCGACCAGCTAAATCCAGGGAATGAACTTCTGCTTAAGCTTCTTTTGCCAAAGACACTAACAACCACAGGTTAAAGTTCATGTCTACCAATAACATGTTGCCAGTCCAACCAGAAATGCAATCAGGATGTATTTATTACCTCTGACAAAAACTATATTATTATATTTAAATGACAGCTTTTCTTTAAAGCACTCATTTTCCTGTCATCTGAGAAGGCTGATCTGAAACAGCTGGAAAACAGACTCACTGTTCTTTTCAGAGCTTTTTTTCTGTTTGTTTTATTTTATTTCTTAGGTGTAGGACTAAGCAGCCTGATTTTAGCTTGTCATAAACAAGAAGGAAATGGCATGACTTCTGCATAATGGTCTGTCCTTCTAAGTCTGTCCCCTTGATTCTCTGGTATTTCTTGACATTATTCCAAAGCACTGTGCAAAATGGTTTTACTGTAGGCTCTTTTCAAAATTTTACTGGCAATTTATACTTAAGCAAGACTATGACAAATTTTATTCTCTGTAAGAACATACTCATCTAAAGGTGTGGCTTTATGAAGAAATGAGTAATCCAAACTTGGGTCATGCATAGTATATGCATGGATCAATAGAGATAGAGGTGTGATAGGGAATGGATATAGGGCTCCTAGGCCGGAAGTACTCTGGATCCTTAGAAAGGTGGCATAAGAATAGAATATAGAATATATTCTACATATAGAATAGAATGTGACTGTAATACACTCAGATATTGATACTTGAATTAAAACTCTTAAGACTAGTGTTAATATGCCAGTAATTAACATAATACTTAGCATTATTGCTATAAAATTAATGCAAGTACATTGATTTCCACACCAGTCATTATGCTTCTGATGAATAAACTAAAATAATTCCTTTGGATGCTAGATGGAAAACTTCTGATATTAGTGCTATTAGTCACCCAATCCTAATGAAATGGGAAGTTCTACTTTGAGGCCCCAAATAATTTGATAAAAAGAAGCTTTAATGAAATCTGCAAATGCCAAACCCCATGAGAAATGGAATAGTCTGAAGAGTCAGCAGTTCAAATGATACGTTCTTAAGAAGGACAAAGTAATACCTATACACATGCAGTGCTGAGATTGGGCCCATTAATGTCTCATATTGTGGCTATCTTTGGGAGTCTCAAGTATTATGAGTGATTTTATTAATTTTAGCCAGAAGTAGCTGCCTGAGTTCTTAGTTGAATAAATAATACATGATAAAATTAAAAATAATTTTGTGCTTCCATTATGATTTTCACTGCAGAAGACACTGTCTTCTCGAAATTGGTGTATTCAGGAAAAAACTTTCTGCAGAAATATGAATAACTTCACAAGAAGTCAGAAGACATATGAACATGGAAACTAAACATTTGAAATAACTCTTTCTGGGACACAGTAATAAGATGTTTATGGAATCTAAAACAGGGCAAAGATTGAAATAACTTACTCTTTTTGATCATCAACCCATAGGACCAATCCTGTAGTGTGGCTCAGCTGCGGTTGAAAAGCTGTGCAGTAGCAGGGATGACAGAGCAGGGAAAGGAGCCAACACTCAGTACTTCATCAGCTGTCTGTCCAAAACACCAGTTTTCTCTCTATTTCTGTGGGATGCACCCCTGAGAAAGGCCCTGTGCTGTGAATGCATCTGTGCATGTGGTTCATGTTGTGAACTTATGACCAAGTAGTTAAACAGAAAGAAATCTGCGACTCTCCTTTGAAACAGAAATTCTATTTTATGTGTCATCGGCACTGCTTTGCTTAACTGTGAAAAAGATCTTACAGCTTCCTCTCCTGAAGAGATGTCAAGTGTAGATGACTCGGTCAAAGCTTAAGATGTGCAGCTTCTTTTCCCACTGGGGCTAAAATGAAAGGGTGGATGCTGCTCTTTTATAACAGGAATCTGAGCTTCAGGCCTTTTCAAAGGCATTTAAGTGTCTTTCAGCTTTCTGAACAATGATCTAAACAGAGAAACAAGGAAAAACATGAAAAACATGATTAAGTGGCAGAAGAACTGAGCATGGTATAACTTATGATTTCCTTTGAAATTATATGGTACATTTGTCAGCTATGTAAATACAGATTCAGTTCATTTTGTTCATTTGTTAATCCTGCATCAAGCAAACATTCCAAAACCATCACAAATTTAACATTTGTAGCATAAGGCTGTGATGTTACAGCTATGTAGACAACAAAATATCCAATACAAGGAGAAAATAAGTGTGAATCTTTAAAAAAATCCATAGGAATTTGGCAAATATATGACATTATATTTCGCTTATTATCAGGCACTAAAAATGTGTCTTTACCCACTTTTCCATAAATCCTTAATTTGTATTACTTTTATTGGCCTGAGTACATTTTTTTTGCTTTGACAATTTCTAAATACACATTTGGATATCTTCTTTACCACAATTCCCTTTGTTTACATAACTTGTGGTTGCCTGTCATAGCTGGGAACTCAGTTCAGCCTGGGAGGAGCCTTCCAGTCCATATAAATTGGGCTGCCATTGGGCTCCACTGGTCATTGATGATGGAGAACCAGGAAGACTTTTTGTAGTATAAAATATTAATTAGCCATTCATGATGATAATACACAGCCATCTGCAGATCAGTGTATAATTTAGCTTTGACTGTGATTAGACAATCACAAGGAAAGTGTGTTGTATCATTTTCATGTGGCCTTTTCACTAATTCAGTGTAGAAAACTCAAAATTTTGTAAACTCAAGTGCCATGTGGCTCTTTTATCACAGGCCTATTTAATGAAGTGATATACCTTTTTTTCCTTCCTTTTGACAAAGAAGGCAGTTTAACTACAATGTGCTGCATTTTGGGTATTTTTGGGACTTCTACTAACACAACTGCTGAAGACTTGTCTTTGAGTCTCCCCAACAGAGCAGGGGCAGTGGGCACAGCGCACAGCTACTGCTTTGCTTATGCAGCTGGGCTTAGGAAGATCATAACCTCCACCCTATTTGATCTAAGAGGGCGAATTCTCTCTTTGCCAGGGTTGGGGACCAGAGGGGCTGCATTTTACACTCATCAGGCACAACTCCTGGGTGCAGGGGAAAGGTCAGGTGAGACAAAAGGCTGTGGAAGGGCTGGACGGTGGCTGCCACTGCTGCTGAAACAGGTGGGTTAGAGTGTCAGAGGGAGAAACTAGGGCCAAGCACAAAGCAGAAAATATTTTCAGGAAAAGTCATCCCATGAAGATTTCCTTCCCAGTCTCTAAGGAGCAAGGAGCCCGATTCACCTAACTTCAATCAGTGTCTTTGCTTTTTTCCATGGGATGAATATTTGCCCCACCATCTTGAACTGACAAAATTCAATTTTCTTTATGCTGTTAAGAAGGCTTAAATTGAATGTGAAAAGACTAATTATTTTTACCAACAATAGTACAGTGTAAATGAAGTGGCATTACTTGGCTTTTCTCTTCATCTAAAATTCTAGAACACAGAATCATGGAATTAACTAGGTCACAAAAGAACTGAGATCATCATGTCCAACCTATGACCGAGCACCATCTTGCCAACTAGACATGGCACTGAATGCCACATCCTAAAACCCCTCCAGGGTGTTGACCCCACCACCTCCCTGGGCAGCCCATTCCAATGCCCAATCACCCTTTTTGTGAAGAACTTCTTCCTTATGTCCAACCTAAACCCCCCCTGGCATAGATTAATACTGTGTCCTCTTGTCCTGTCACTGGTGGCCTGGGAGAAGAGACTGACCCCCACCTGGCTCCGGCTCCTTTCAGGGAGTTGTAGGGCGTTAAGGTCTCCCCTGAGCCTCCTCTTCTTCAGGCTAAACACCTTCAGCCCCTCAGCAGCTCCTCAAAGGATTTGTGCTTCAGACCCTCCACCAGCTCTGTTGTCCTTCGCTGGACACCCTCCAGCCTCTCAACATCCTTCCTGAATTGAGGGCCCAGAACTGGACACAGCACTCAAGGTCAGCCTCACCAGTGCTGAGTACAGGGCAGCAATCCCTGCCCTGCTCCTCCTGGTCACACTGTTGCTGATACAGGCCAGGGTGCCATTGGCCTTCTCAGCCACCTGGGCACACACTGGCTCATGTTCAGCTGCTGTCAGTCAGTACCCCCAGGTCCCTTTCTGCCTGGCTGCTGAGCAGTCACTCTGTCTCCAGCCTGTATCACCGCAGAGGGTTGTTGTGGCAAGATGTCATAAAACTTGATTGTCTTTGGAAAAATTTTCTAAAAATCTTTTTTAAAAAAATGATTCTGTTGTTATTGTGCTTTTTTTTTTTTTTTCTTTTAAGAAATAACTCTTCCTTGGCATGCCTCAAGCTGTTCAATCGTCTTTACAGACCACGGTCCATCTGACACTGTGTTACATAAACTGCAGACCACGGAGGGAAGAGGCACAAAAAGGGAATACAAATTTCTCTGCAATATTTTTCAGCACTTGTTTGCAGTTGTCAGAGCTTTGCCATCTTTTTACTCTTGCTCCCTGGAAAAACCCTTTAAGAGGTGAGACATTTCTCAAAAAAACAAGAAGGGCAATATACTACCCAGACACTTAGATATATCACAGCCAGTCAGTTCAGATTGTATGTAAATGAGGTAGTTACATGGTGAAGTAATAACCTTTTCAAATGACTGATCATAACCCAAATTCTTGGAACAGCCCTGTTGTAAATCAAACTATAAAACAAGACAACAAGCATGACAAATAGTGTCCAATCGATCACAGTCCTTTCCTCAAGAAAATATTTCCATTAATGCAAAAGGCATTATAATTTAATATTGAAAACTTCCAGAAGGATAAAAAGTAAATAAAGGACAAACTGTACCAGGAAAATGTGACTGGCTGATTTGACAGCATTACAGAAATACTCAGATTAAGAGAACATTCCATTCGAAGGACCATTACTAAGAAGTGATCTGATTCATACTTTGTTTTTGTTTTGTTTTTCTTTCATAACAATTAGGTGAAAAGGGATCACTGGAAAATCCAGCTCATCCTCTTGTTTGCAAAGAGATTTTGTATTTCACTTGAAAGCTTACATGCAAAATCCCTCGCTTTTTCTTCTTTTTTTGTTGTTGCATCTCTTATGTTTGACTGACGTATATTCAGAATTACATTCAGTGGAGCTCAAGAACCACTGGAAGGTTATTCCACAATCCCCCTTGAGAGTTCATCTCAATGGTTTGTCATTTTTCTCTCAAAAATATCAACATAAATTTTTTTACTTTGACTTTCCCTGATACCATAATTAGATTTTTCTAAAGCATTTATTAATGGAATAATTTTTTAGAGAATCTGGACTAGAGCTCTTGATAAACTCTGATATTTTGATGTTTGTTAGGAAAGTCTTATTTCTGCCTTCTGAGCAACTTTTTCTTTGCAAACAAATCTTCTCCAATCTTGTGCAATAGCTCCTTTTATTTTCACATGATGTTCTGAATCTTGAACTCAGGTTATGTTTCATCAGGTCTCACAAGCCATTTGCAAATTGCAAGTTCAAGGCAATCCCTGTGCTCTATGCTCTCATTGGCTAAGAATTTATGAACAGGGTGAGATGCTATATCCAAATTAGTAAGCAGCCTCCTGGCATCTGAGAGATGAAATCCATGTACTTTATTCAGCTGAGAAACTGAGAGTCAGACATCTTGTAGTTCAAACTTGCCTGCTTTCATGATTGGCTTTTTATAAACCAGCTGCCTTGCTTCTGTCTTTTGGAGCAGTTTCAGTTTCCAAACATGATTTTAAGTAAGCCCTGATGTCAAGACTGGATCTTAGCTCTCCCACATGGCAGAGAAGTGCACCAGCTGAAGTGCACCAGCTGTCAGCACCTTGTTACTCCTTTTTCATAGCAAAAAATAATCTTGGAGTACAGATGTTTCATCACATGCAATTAAATTATTTCACCTTAGCAAGTTATCCTCTTGCCAGAATGTGATGTTGGAGCATCCCAGCTGTGAGTGAAAATGCAGTAGTTTAAATGACAGTGGAGATGAGATAGACTCATAAACTTCATCTCACACCTAAGATATGCAAACAAGGCAGCCCTGAAATGTCCTTGCAGTCAACTAAGACAAGGTAACCTCTCAAACTATTGGAACTGGAACAGATTTCATCCCATATCTATGCACCAGGTTTCAATTCTACTAGAGAAAACATAGTTTTATGGAAGTTGAAAGATTTTATAGGACAGTGTATTTGCTTTCACATAGTCTTACTATATACGTTTATCTCCACTTAATTACATTTTTCTCTAAGTTCTATTCATGCAAAGTGACTGGAAAATATCAGATGTAAAAACAATTTAAAGCCTTGTTTTAATACTTTTGTACTTGATTTCTTACTTTCTAATGAAAGCATAGCCTTGGAAATAGCTCGGCCCATGTTGTGGAACTGTCAACTACAAGCACCTGGTTCAAATTTAGATTGAATAAGAGTTAATCAGAAATTGAATAATTCTTTGTAGCAGCAAATATTTTTTATATTCATTGCTTATTGACAGAACTGCCAGGTGCTATACTGAACAATGAGCGACTTATTCTCTCTAACCATCCCAACCACAGGTACAGTCTAAACCCAAATATTGGCTCCAGATACTGCCACACTCTTTCAGGAGGGGTAAAAATGTAATTCTGGATTGAATCATTATTGTCAAAGCCAGTCCCACGAGCAGTCCAATATTCTTACTAAAAGAGATGTTCTTGCTCATGTCATAGTTTCTGTGTGCTCACACATTGTGACAGACGGTGTAAAGGTTTCGTTTGCGCTCGGTTTGCTCTATGCACACCATATGTTCTGGTGTACTACCGACATGTTGTTGAGCAAGGTAGAAGCTGGCCTTATCCCATCTGCCCTGTTCTGGGTCACGTAGAAACATGTGGCAGAAGGGGAGAAACATCTACACCTTTCTGGGGATCAGTCCAGTGTTTGCATGCAGGGAGAAGCCATAGGCTCAGCAAAGAGGGAGGTGGAAAAATGCACTGGGCAGCTCCTGGGTCACAGGTAGGATGCAGGCCAACAACCAGGCTTTGGAGGTGCTTGGAAAAAATCACCCCGTGGCTCAGGTGAACACTGACATTCGATATGAATACTGACACAACTCAGGAAGTTGCTGGAAGTCTGGGGTGAAGGTGGATAATACCCCACAGAGTGAAGACTGGTTTTCTAACCTTTTGCTTGCCCAGAGGAGATGAGATTTCTCTATTTCAAGTTGATTTGGAGGTTTGTAGGGCTTTAATGTCATTTGAGTGCATTGGTCATTATGAAAATAAAGCGTGGATGGTCTGCCTTAAAGATCTGTCAGACATGTACATAGTTTGTACTTCATGTAGCCTACAGAACATTAAAAGGATTTTATTAAAATAGTTTTGTCAGATAATCCTGACTGACTGTAGCCTTAAGTAGGAGGGAGCAGCATCAAAGAAAGATTTGAGATTAAGTTCCCATCGTACTCCAATGTGCCTAACTAGTTCAATTAAGTAATATTGCACCTTATTTCTTCCTCCCACAGATAAGCACTGAGTAGTAGGTCTGAATAAATAGGTCATGAAAGACTCACTGCTTGTATTATACATATGGTCAGACTAAGTGATGGCAATGGTCCTCTTTCAGCTACTGAGTCTGCTGTCATGGAGTTTTGCAGCTATTGCAGAACTTGTCTGAAACCTCCATTTAAAAAAAGAAAACATAAAAAAAGAAATGGCCTGGAAGTATTTTGTTGTTCTTTGCTTTTTCTATAATTCCTTTCCTATTTCTATCTAACAGAAGGTATTAAGGAGTTGTGTGGCTTGATCTAACATTGAAGTTACATTTTATTGAACAGGGCTAGAGAAAGAGACCTGCAAATTTCCTGTACAACCTAAATTATTTTCTGGTTCTATAACTCATATTTTTCTCTCAACCAGTGAATTTATTATTTCTTACCTATGTTTCATAGAATGAAAAAAAAAACCCAACAAAAGAAAAGCCATAGTTGACCCAAAATAAGAACATATTTCTTAAAGGCTGTAGAGTGCTGTGTCACTTCAAACAGTCATGATAAAGCTTTTTCATTATTAGAATTCTAGTTAATATATGCTACCAAAAGGAATCAAATATGAAAGAAATCTTAGAAGTCTTTGGGTTGATAATATATTTATTTTGATGCTGTGTTATTTTACTGATACAGATTCACCACTCAATGAAGACGCACATTCTCATATTGTCACTGCTCAGAATCCAGCAACGTATGTGTGCTTCCCTATGTTAGTTACAGAAGAAGAAGCCCATGAGACTACCTGATCTGTACTGTTTCAACCAATCAACTAAATGTTTTGTGTTATTCCATGGCAAATATTATTTCCAGCATTTGGGAATTAAGATGCATAATATGTGTTATATCTCTTACATAACAAAGAAGCTTCTTCTGCTGATTCATTTTTGCTACCTAGGTTGCCAAATCCCTCATTGATTGACAAACCCCTAGATTTTAATACATGCCAATAGAAAATATTCTATATAAAATGCTGAAGAAAAAAACTTTTGTTTTCAGTATGTTCTGGTTTTTAACTTTATGTAAAAAAAAATATTATAACTTGTGAAGGATAATAATCCAATTAATACTTGCAATTTCACTATTTGTTTCACCTGTGACTCATGCCAGACTTTTTTCACTTTCTTTTATTGCATCTACTCCACCTTTGCCATAAAATATTTTTAAAACTTCTTGTTGATTTTTTTAGTTGGTTTTTCATTTAACTCCTTCACCTAAGTTGTAACAGGTTTTTTTTTTGTCCAGAGATTATCTCTAAATTCTCTTTAAATCTTTCCTCTGCATCTGTATTCATTCCCCTCAATCAGCAGCAACAGTAGCATCATCCCTTTTGAGGGTGATGTCCCTGTTTCCATTCCAAACTAAATTTTGGGCTTTCTCTACCATTTTAAAAAGGCTCTTTGAGCATCAAATACACTCTTCTGGAGCATGACCAAGCGAAAACAGTCATTGTTTTCTTTGAAAAACAGGTCCAAGTAACTTCTAAAAAGCTGATTTTAAAAGGAAACATTACAGCTGCTGTGATCCATTTTTTTCCACATCCGAGCTACAAAGCAATTTGCTAGCTACACTTCAAATGAAGCCTGTCTGAAAGATTATGGCAAGGTAAAATGTTTGAGATTAAATAGATAACATTTAAGTGAATGTTAAAGACCAATTTAGGAAAGCAGCACTTTCATGAAGGTTGCGGTTCCAGTAATGAGATTTACAAAACTGCTGAGGTTAATAAAATTTGCCAGACCTCCAGCTAGACTCCTGCTTTCCAAACTACCTACAAAACACCCACACTTTACTGGAGAGCAGCACCTTGGAATAATTCCACTTGTGTCTCTGGGTAGCAGCTTGGACTTCATAAATTGCCCTTGTTTCAGCTGTTTTACCACTCCTGCTGAAGACCTTAGCTGATCCAGAGGAACATGTAAATTTGCTAACCTAAGCACATGGCATTACAGCACTGTAATGATCCCAAATTTGTCCCCCTACAAGAAACTATCTCTCCAGTTCATGGCAGGGCTGACCTGGACACCTGTTTTGTGGCCTTATATCGGGAAGAGTAGCAGAAGCAAAACATGAGTCGGGCTCCATAAGATCTGTAGCCTACACTCTGCCCTGGCTCAAGATGCAGGGCTCCCCATCCCATCTGATGGCCACAGACTGTGGACTCCTGTGTTTGTCCATTTCAGTGAACAAATTATATTTTTCAGCATATAAATAATCACAGAATCATAGAATAGCCTGGGTTGGAAGGGACATTTAAAGGCCTTCCAGTCTAACCCTCTTGCAATGGGCAGGGAAATTTTCAACCAGATCAGGATGCTCGGAGCTCTGTTCAAACTGACCTTGAATTTTTCCAGGGATTGGACAGTCACTACCTTTCTGGGCAACCTGTAATATGTTGTCCTCTGCAGCTGAAAATGTAAATTTACCATATAGTGTGATAAGCACTTTGTCACAGTAATTTCCTTTGATTTTTATCACAAATTAACTTTTTTTCCATTAATTATATGATGCCTCTAAAGCCCTTTTATTAGTACAGAGGTTCTCTAGGTATTTTTAATTTTTCAGATTGTTTTGTGGCATTAATGACATGTGAAATTGTAGCCTTGTATGCCTTTTCTTCTTAATTCTGAGCACACAGCCAGGTAATCAAAATTCCCATCAAAAGGTCTAGATGTAATTGTATGCATTGGTCCTGGTGCTGCTTTGATCAAATATCTGATCAGTGTGCTAGCATTTAAATAATTTGATTACAGTTTCTAGAAGTAAGTAATTGAAATAGAAGTAACTAAAAATATCCCAAACTTCAACTAAAGACAAAAAATCAACCCTAACTTCATTTCCTGAACATATTATGGAAATGATATATTAATAATATAATATATCATTTATATCATAATATAATATTAATCACAGCATATGCTCATCACCTTGTGGAATAAATAATGCTATTATTCTCACTGTCATGCTGAAAATTATCTTTTTGAGGGTTGTTATTCAGGTAGATATAAACCATAATTAATCATAAATGAACTTTGGAACTTAACTAATGAACCTGAGACTACAATATTAAAGAATATCCTCTACATTTTCATTCTACCTTTTATGACATACAGGGCTCCTGTTCCAATTAGCATACAAGTGTATCTTGCAATGACTTAAGGCAGAAACAAAAGGTTGTGCAGAAAGATAACACCGATTTTACTAAACATGAAAGAACTTTGAAGGAAATGTTTGAACTATACTAAGAGTTTTTCAAATCTAAAAAGCTTGTAAATCATTAAAGGTTTTCCCTAGTAGCAGTCAATTTTATGTTAGGTTAAGCTAAATTCTTCATACCTTTATTCCTCAAGACAAAATCACCCTGAAAAAAAAAATTCTTATTCTTCATTATGTAAGTTAATTAATGCTAGGTAAAGTAAGAAAACAACCAATTCAATGCAAGTTATTTTAAAATAAAAGAAGTTCACTAAAAATCTCAATTTATTCAACATTTGAACAAATTAGTGTATGTGTGTGATAATGGGGTACAATGCTTTAGGAAAATTAGTGATAATGGATGCACAAAGACAGGAAAAATAATCGAATATATCCTAAATACCTAAAGTAACTACCTAGACACACACACACACACATACACAGATAATTCATTACATGCTCTGAATTAGAGATTACTATTCAGAAAAAATATCACAGCTTTATAATTCATGTTTCTATGAATAATTCAGTAGCAGTCATGGGAACAGTCTGAGTAGTAGGAGTCAAAGGGGAAGGCACAGACAGAGTGAAAAAAGAAACTATTTCACTGCATGACTGAGTCCTCAGTGCAGCCCCATTGTCACTATGGGTACTGCCATCTTCATATCTCAGCAATGGTAAGAGAGAACTGAAAAGCATTCAGAGGAAGGATACAAGGGTGGAAGATACAAGACCTGGAAAGCTGCCATAGAATGATTGATCAATAAACCCTATTGATCAATCAAGATCTCTTCAGTCATGGATAGAGACAAGTGGGACAAGAAAATGAGAAATCCTTCAAATCTCAGAAAACACAGAAAGCATGACCAGAAAACAGTTTGTTTTTCATAATATTGGAACTAAAAGCCATCAAATCTGATTATAGTCTGAAAAGGTGGAAAATGAACAACAGCAAGTATCAAAATTATGGAATTTCCTCAAAACAACTCACATGTAAAAAATTTAATTGCTTCAAAATGCAAGCATATTCATTCACACACAGCATAAAACTCTAAAGGGCAAGATGCAGGGCACCTAAACCCAGAAGGGATGATTTAATCATTAATTCTAAATTACTGATTATAGATAGCCATAAATGGCTACAAGTTAATACATCTTTGGTAAAATTATCTTCTATACTTCCATCCTTCTACCCCTGTATATCTATTGCTGTTGATGATGGTATCAATCAGGATGGACAGCCATTATTGTGGAAAGCATGGCTATGTGGTAACAGGTCTATTTGAAACAGGAGTTTAAAATAAATTGGACACTCCTACAGATAGATTGGACAGTATTCAGAGACTTGCAAAGAAATTTAAAAAATCTATTGAAATAATTGTCTGATTGAATTATGAATTAATATTTTCAGAAATACTGAGATAAATATTTGTTAGCAATCCCCACACTCCTCAACTCTTTATTTTCTGAAAACTCTCCACATTTTTATTCTCTTCAAATTTTAAAATTTAATGAAAAATAAATTTTCTACTGCTCCTGTTTGAACCAGGACTTGAAATGAGCATTTTATTAACAAACTGGTTCATGTTCACCTAGTTAGAAACAGTACTTTGTACCCACTAGGTAAAACTTGAGAGCTCAAACCAACATCTGAATATCAAGTTGTCTATTTAGTCTCCTTTAAAAACCTCTCTTGATGATTTTTAAGAAGTTTTGGGAATCTGAAGAGGTCCTAGCTGACTGGAAGCTGTCAAACATTGTCCCACTTTTCAAGGAAGGTGAGAAGGAGGAGACAACAGGCCTGTCAGTTTCACTTTAGTGCCTAGTGAAGTTACAGAGAAGATTATTCCGGGGAAGTATTGAAAAACACCTGAAAGACAACACAGTCACTGATGACAGAGAGCAGAGCTACATGAGGGGAAAGTCTTGCTTCTCAAGCGTGATTTATGACAAGATAACCCACCTAGCTGATCAAGGGAGGCCAGCTGATGTAATCTTCTTGGACTTCAGCAAAGCTTTCAACTGTGTATCATAGGATTCTTCTGAACAATATGTCCAGCACACAGCTGGATAAACACATCATGGGATGGGTGAGTGACTGGCTCACAGGTCAGGCACAAAGGGTTACAGTGAATGGGGTGACATCACACTGGTGACCTGTCACTACTCGGGTTGTTCCACAGGGCTTCTCAGCCCTGTGCTCTTGAACATCTTCATAAATTACTTGAGGGCAGAACAGGAAGTTCCTGCAGAGAGATCTCAACAAATTAGAGGGCTGGGCAGTCATCAACCACATGAAATTCAATGAGGGAGAGTTCCAGATTCCGCACCTGGAAAAGGCCAACCCTGAATGTATGGACAGACTGGGAATGAAACACTGGAAAGCAGTGCCACAGAGAGGGACCTGGGTGTCCTGGTCTATAGCAAGTTGAACATGAGCCAGCAGTGCCCTGGCAGCCAGGAGGGCCAACCCTGTCCTGGGGGCATCAGGCAAAGCATTGACAGCCAGGCAAGGGAGGGGATTGTCCTGCTCTGCTCTGCACTGGGGCAGCCTCACCTCAAGGGGACAGTTCTGGGCGCCACAATGTAAGAAAGACATTAAACTATTAGAGAGTGTCCAAAGGAGGGCAACAAGGATGGTGAAGGGCCTTGACGAGAAGCTATGTGAGGAGTGGCTGAGGGCACTTGTTCTGTTCAGCCTGGGGAAAAGGAGACTGAGGGGAGACCTCATTGTAGTTGCAACTTGCTCATGAGGGGAAGAGGAGGGGTAGGCACTGATCTCTCTCTGTGGTGACCAATGACAGGACACAAGGGAATGGCCTGCAGTTGTGTCAGGGGAGGTTTAGGTCAGAAAAAGGTTCTTGTCCTTTGTGGCTAGGCACTGGTACGGACTCCCCAGGGAAGTGATCACAGCACCAAGTCTGGTAGATTTGAAGAAGCATTTTGACAATGATCTGAGGCACATAATGTGACTCTTGGGGGTGGTCTGTGCAGGGCCAGGAGTTGGACTGGATGAGCCCTGTGGGTCCCTTCCAACTCAGCATATTTTCTGATTCTGTGGTTCTGTGAGGTATTTCACACAAGATTAGAAGATTAAGTACTCCACCTTTCAGAAGATAGGTAGATGGATCAGTTGGTTAATCTGAATGGTATGTAATTCCTCAAATTCTATGAGGAATCCAAAATTCCCCGAATATATACTAAAATGCTGTAGAATTGTAACCTAGTAAATATTGGTTTCCACTGCTCACAACTTGCCACAGAATTTTGTAAATCTCTTAATGACATGGGTATATATTATTCTTATCTAATCTAATCCTCAGCATCATAGAAACTAATTTTAAATACAATTTTCATTATTCATGGTAAGACTGTGACTATTTTTCCTATCCTGTCAAACATGTCCCAACATTTGCAAATAGATGATATTGCAGCAAAGTAACAGACCAAACAATTTTAGGTACTTCTATTTTCACTCTTTCATATATCTATGTTTACCATCATCTATAACCACCCCTTCTTTACAAGGGTCTTGAAATAGGAATTAACATTTGGCACTTTGACAGATTTTGTAGAAGAAAGTCAGTGTTATCTTGTCATCCTTTTTCAAATATATGTACATAAGCTAGGTAGAATAAAAATGACCCATTTTGTATTGTTTGTTTCATTTACTTCTTGTTATTATTAAGCGAGTAAAATTTGGCAGCAGAATGAGGAGCTCTTGCTTCTTTTTGTATGGTGTAATGAGAGAAATAAAACCCTGGTGAAAGGGTAAGATGTTTTAATACTTTTGAAACTAAGAACCTTGCACTCATGCCAACATTTCCTGAACCCAGAAGATGCATACAAGTTTGGATAATGAAACCACCACAAAATAGCTCAAAATGGATTGAATCAGTCTCAAACTCTGCCAAAAAAAACTGCCTGGGTTTAATGATTTTTAACAAATAATGGTCAAAAATATTCTTGGGAGAGTCCTCCTGACAGAGAGGACAAGTGTTAGTATTAGGGTCCCATGTTAGCTTAAAAAAACTTCCTATGCCATAAGTCTGTGCACATGGAAGAAGGGGCTACAACTGGGGGAATCTGTTTGTTTTTCCATTTAAGTAGAATACTTTCTCAGAATTGTAAATTTGGAGAGCAGCAATAGAACTTGGCTTGGAAACTTCACGCTTGCTTGAATTTCTCTGGAAACAGTTATGCTACGCTTCTGAAAGAAAACCACGTACTTGGCCTACTGATGGACTTGGGCTAAGACTGGAAGCACCAGTGAGGTTGATTTTTGGGCTGCACAGTGGAGCCACTGCTCTCTCTTGCATTTCCTTGTGATGTTCTAATAAATCAGTCTCTCCCAATACCTAATGCTGCTTAGAAGACTCAGAATGATGGTATTACAGAAAGTGCTCTAGTACGCCAAATTTTTAAAAACATTTTCACTATTTAGGTCACTAAAAGGGTAAAAGAAATTGAGAGCTCTTCAGAGACACTTCCTATCTCCTGAAGAGTTATTTTGGGAAAAAAACTCCTGAAAACAGTGGTCTCTTCCTACCAATTCACACTACATTTCAAATTATTTTTAAGAGGTACAGCAGTAATATCAATCTGTGATGTCAGAAGCTGAAAAATTACTTTATTCTTTCTGTAAATTGTGTATTAGAATTCTAAGTGCCCCACATGAATCTGACACCTGGTTAAGTTTAAGGAAAAATATTTCACAATTGCTTTTTTATTCTGGCAGTTATAAGATGTTTCGGAGGGTGGCTGAAGATTTCCATCACAGTAGCCAGAATATGTCTGATTTGTAAGATTAAACTGTTAGTTGGTCATCTCAGAGCATTATAACGATACTTGTGAAAATGATCTCACACAGAATGATTAGTGTGGCTGTCCATTAGGCATCACTTGTTCCATAAAAGCGGCCTTAAAAATGTGCTTGTTATGCTCATTTAAACAAGATTTAAAGTTTCTTAATAGGGTAATGTTGCTATTTTAGAGAAATTCTTTATATTACTAAAAATTCAGCCTTCGTTAGTTCTACCAGTTTTAGGAGAAAAAGATTATGAGGATGAATTATAAGCTTAAATAATGACTGTAATTCAAATGCTCTGAAGACAAATGTTGATGTCACACTAAAGGAAAGTGACGTGATTCAAATATATACCTGATTCTTACTCCTCATTCTAGCTGGACTTCCTTTTATATGAATCACAAATTGCAATGCTACTCAAAGATACTTCTCAGAACGTAAAGTGACAAACAAAGGGAAATAAAAAATGTAGGTATGTCATTAACAGATTATAACTGCTGGACACAGGATGCCTGTGCTTTCTGAAAGAGCCAGACTTACACACTGGCTCACCTGTTACTTATATAAAAAGATGAATCTGCCCTCCATTTCCACAACAAAATGTCCTTAAAGCTCTGCTTATCCTTTATATTAGAGTTATGGGATGCTATTACTGATACTGGTATTCTCTATTCAGAATTAAGAGGACAATAACTGAGCGAGTAGGTTAAGTGTCAGTAACTCTTAATGCACACTGTTTATGTAGAAGTTCGTTTTTATTCTAAAACCTGTCCCCAAACTTCTAGCTACATTGAAATTTCAGCAATGAAAGCTGCACACATCTTCTAGGCAAGAGACAAGAGATAATTCCCTATCATAAGGTGGCATTTTAAGCCCAAATAAATAAAGCTATTTATTTATTATAAATTGCATATTTATCCCAGTAGCATTAAGGGGAAATTTCTCAAAGTTAGTTACGTGAGCTGTAAGCAAATAACTCTTAACAAAAGGTGATACATACGTGTACTTTGTCCAAGATAAACACTGCAGTTACTTAATTTTCCCAGGAGTAATCTGTAGGACAAATTGCTTGACTTTCCTCCAGAGATTTATAACTGCATCACACGTGACTGACCATGCCACACAGAACAATCCAAAGGAGCTATGCAAACAGTTTGCAATATGTATAGTATGTGTAATAGTATAAGAATTTTGTCATTCTATGTCATTTAGAAGCCATAAAGGAATGAGAAGAAAACCCTATATTTTTGCTGTGCTGTTTTCAGTGATAAAGACAAAGCACTTCCTTCATATAGAGAGATAATCAAAGGCAGATTTTTAGAAAATGAAAATAAAAATCTATGCAACAATGGAAACAATGTAATGCATAAGCTATAAACTATTTCTTCAGTGGATAAAGCTTCAAAATAAAAATTGTCCAGCTGCTTTCTTTCCACCCATGCACTGATGTTTATCTATATGCATCGGTTATCTTTTGGTACACTTGGGATTTAAGAACAGCTCACTTGTACTGACAATCTTTCAAGCAGTGCATATGAAAGCAAAGACATTTAAACCCCTCCAAGTTAACATCAAATGCTCTCTATGTCTCATGCTTAGAACAAATACTTGTTTTCATGCAAACTTACTACCTCTATTACTACCAGAGGTATGGCTAGAAAGTCCATCTCTATGCATTTACAGGACATGAGTTCACATACTTTTTTATGCTGCTGGAAAACAGTGACAGAGTTGCAAATGTAGTGAGAATACAGGATTTTCTCTAGGTTCTCTGCCAGTGTAAGTGGATTTTTATTTAAAGCTATCAAAATAATATGAAGCTTTTTAGATTTAGAGCCTTTTACACTTGCAACCCGTTATTTAGCCTCCATGGCATGTCTAGTTTGATAAATGTGGACCTAACAGCTCCAGACAATGACATCAGCACTATGCCTTCCTCTGTTGTTCCTGGCTGGGCTTCAGTGGGAAGAACAGTAGTCAGCTTTTATTCTATACACAAGTCAGTGAAGATCACTGAAGTTTAAGGCTGTCACGCGAAGGCAAAGACCTTTTGCTCTGGCCAGTCACACAAACTTAGTCCAGATTTAGCTACTTAGAGAACATACACATCTATTTGAAGCGCTATATTTTCATAATAATTAAAAATTTAGCTTTGTGAAAATTCAGTTTTAGCCTGTAGTGCTATTTGTTAGAGACTCTACATTGATGCCTAGGCACCAATTAAAATATTTTTCTCATCATGCAACCACTGGATTTACACTTTCTTTATTTATAAGTGTTTGAAAACGACTGTCAACAGCTTCAGAAGTCCCTTCATGATTCTAATGGAATTAACTTGTTTTATTTTCTCCAGGCCAAATCCTACTGGCTGAACACACTCTCATCTAATCTTTCAATATTATTCTGAATTGCAAGCTGCCTTCTTTTGCCTCCTGCATGCAATTCACCCAGACTAAGGAATAGGGATTTTTGATCTGGATACTGCATTTGATCATTCTGATGCCATCACAGTGAGACTGAAAAACTTCCACAGCTGTCAACACACACATTAGAGGTAATGCATGCTTCGAAGACCATTTTAAGCATAATTGAGTGTGAAACTATATTCTCTAAACTGGGTCCTCCAGAAAGGCCCCACTTCTCTCTAGCTTAGTCTACCCTAATGACATTTGCTCCTATCATCTCTTCTTGGTCACACTCAGGAAGGAAGAGTCTCTTCTATGTAAGTTTACCAGGAAGCTTATCACCCTACATGGCAGCTTCAGAAACTGTATAACTCAAGCTCTGATGCCTCCCAAAGCTGTTGAAGGATGGTGAAAACATGTAATGTGCACAGACTCTCCACAAATATATCCATGAATCAGAATTAAAACCTGCCTGCCTCCTGACCCCAGTCATTTTACTTTCCCAGCTGCTTTCAGGGACATTGTGGCTCCCTATCCCCCAGTACTTTTAACGCTGGAAAAACAACTGGACTAAGGCTGTGGGAGCCCCTTGAAGGGTGAAAATATCATCTTACAAAACAGTTAGGAGGCAGCAAGAAGGTAGATGAGGAAGTCAAGACCACAGCCTGGCTTGCTCCTCCATGTTACAAAAAATGAGCATTAATAGAAAATAATGAATTCATCAAAGTAGCTGCACCATCTTTGCAAGGTGGTAAAATCTCAAACCCACTTAGATTCATGAAGGTTTGGTGTTCATAGCAGGCCCTCCATGTTGTGTGAATAACCTGAGATCTTCAGAGGCAACATGGGTTCTCACACTGAGAGACAATGCAAAGCCCACAGCTCACACTCATATCACTCATATACCGCTGCTGTAGTTATTTTCCACCTCAAAAAGGCAAATCTGCCAAAAGAGTTGGCAAAAGAGTACTGTTATTATAAGCACTCATGAAAGGGCACAGCATGCTGCTGCCCACAACATCCCCTGCAGATCTCTGTTTGGACCAGTGCTTTGAAAAGTATCGCTTTTCCATAGTCTAAGTAAAACTGTTCACTTCGGCTTATGGAATAGTAGGGGAGGGTTGAGTTTTGCAGCCAGCATTGTAAATAGGCCATAACTAACATTAGTTAAACTCTGCCTTCTGTTCATGTGGCATTATTTGGTTCAACATCAATTCTTGCTGTAGACTGCTAGAGCTGAAATAGAAAAGAGAGACAGTGTGGGAAATGCTCTTTTAAGTCTTAAAAAAAAAAAAAAGATTTCATAGATGAGCTAGTATTTCAGCATACCGTTTATCCTCTGCAATCTATGTCTAGATTATTTTTACAAGTCATCAGGGCAATTTAGAGGTACAGGCCAAATCCTGATCTCAGCTGCATGAAAAAGTAACTATAGAGGCATCTGCCCATATTGTAGATCTGATTTTTACTACCAAATAGCCAACTGGTGAAAACATTATGAATTGCTGATTTACTGTTAGATTAACAAAATTCACATTCACAGGATATTTCTTCATGGTAATGATATTTGCACCGTCTGTTTCCTTACTGTGATTCATCTCCATAATATCTGTATGTAGTAATAACAGAGAACTGAGGTTTGCAGTATCTTGATAATATTGCCTCTTATTTGGAGAATAAGGAGGGAAATAAATGGAATAGCAAGCAATTTGTATCATAAAACCTGCCTGCCTCCCAAAACCTGTGCCAGGATTGGGAAATGTGTTTACTGTATACCAATCCACAGCATTGTTGAAAAAACTACCCCTTTTCTTAGAAATGTAGTTCAGTGCACAGGCCAATTAATGATACACAGAAGCTAAAGAAACTTGTTAGCAAATAAGCTTCATGGCGCAGCAAGCCAGTGTGCTTTGTTAGGGACTAAGCTCTAACATCTCTCTCCTTTAGGATTTAGAGATTACTGTCTTTTAATTCAATTCTTCCATTTAAGTTCAATTTCTTTACCGGGGCTGAGCCAGTCCTCACCTAAAAACTTGGTGGTTCTGCTTTCTGCAGGCTGCAGGGAGCAGCCAGTGAGAGCCAGGCACTAAAGGTGTATACTGAGCCCTAGGATTTGGAGAAAGCCCACTCAGCCCTGAGATGAATAAGAACAACTGAACTTCTCCTTTAGTGTCAAGGATTCAGAAAATCATGACGTTACCTCTTGGTTGGAGGGTAATAGGGAGGAAAATTTCATGTTGAATTTTCTGGCGTATATTATTCAGGCACAGAAAGCACACGTAGTCTTCTGGATCCATGCATTCCTAAATAATTCACACATTTCTGAATGTACACTATCTGAAGAATGCAGAGATGTTTGCCTTCTCAGAACTGATTTGGAAATCCTATAGAAAAGAACATTTAGTTAAACGTAAATCAAATCTCAGGTCGGCTAAGAAGAAAAGTGTCCTAAATGGTACTAGAATGTGTTTTGATTAGGGATGAAGGAACATTCTATTACTATGCATATACAGACAATTCAAAACATATGCTCTGTACACAGTGTTTTAGGGCTAAGTTTCATCAGTAAAGCAAACTTATTCAACACTTAGTGACTTATTAAATTGACTGACCAGAGGAGACCCATATGGTTTTTGTGTAGCGTATAAGAAATAACTAAATATGGAAACCTTTTTTTTTTTGCTGGCAAATAAGAATCATTGGTTGCTCAATTTACAGGATTAAGATGCTTAAATAATTTTTTTCAGTCATGGATATAACAGGATTTGGAAGTAGTTATTTTCTGAATACCCATGGGTCTGCTGAGGAATCATGTAGGATGGAAAGGGACCATGCTTCATAATACGATTGCTCATTCATATGATATAAACCCAAAATATTTCTGCCCACAGAAATCAACCTAAAGTATCAGACAAACTTTGGTTTTGAAGGAGCATATATGTGAATAGGCCACCTGAAAAATACAGATTTTGAGAACACTGGCTAGAAACTGAGAATAATTTTTAAGCTATCAGTCTGATTCATTTACTTGCAATACAGAAGAAAGAAAAGAAAAATGCTCTAAGTAATTGGGGATTGCTAAAAATTCCTTAAAAGTTCTTTTTAATATTTCTTAAATGCTTAAAGCCAATTTTATAGGATAATTTTTGCAGCTTAAACCAGTTTATATCTGTGAAAACGTGGCAAAGCAGAGAATTTAAAAGATCTGTTAGTCTTAGTTAAATGTGCAATAACTGGGCGTAGTGTACACGTAAGTGACATCCTGGAGACACAGCTTAATAATTCACTTCTTCAGCTTCAGTGGAGGCTGTGTTAGTCCAAACTGCTTGAGTTAAGAGAAATCAGAGATTTTTGTGACATTTATATTGCAACAATTTCCACTGAAATCATGGGGCGAGAAGTCTGGGTGAAGCCTGATAGCTAGCTCTGTGTCTACCTACATTCTCATGTAGGAAGTTGGGTTTGCTTCTTTACTCACTCTGTTGCTATTTGTCTTAATCTGAGAGGGATGTTAAGGTAAAAAGGACAAGATATGTGCCTGACCTCATTTCAGACGCTGATAGTATAAACCAAAATGATGCTAACTTTTCACCTAGCTACCAGTTATTAACAGCTCTGTTAGAAATCACTACCATGACTCAGTCATTATCACATTCACCTTCACAGTAAATAAAGACCTTAAGTAAAATCCTTTCCTTTCCACTGCCTTTAGCTGAGCAATGTTTCAAACCATTTTCTCATCTTCTGAAGAAAATAAGAGGCGTGGTTCTGATGTCAGACAGACATGAGGGACAATTCTGAATATTTTACAGAAAAAAGGTTGGACAAAATATTGGTAAACATTTATAAGCCTGAAGCAGCAGCAATACCTGAAATTGTCAGCTTGGAAACAGCAGCAGAAAACTGATATGTGTGATAAGAATCTTTGATGTGTTAAGCTATTTCCTGCAAAGAAGAATATCTTTGAAGAAATGGTCCCTGATACTTAATTACACTATCATATGGCACTAGTGTAATATTACTATTTAAATAGCAAAAAAAATTGAGTCATATTTTTATAGATTTTAATGGATTTGGAAAGAAGTTAGAATTGTGCTCTCTTACATAGTTTTTGCTATAATAAAGAGGTATTGCAAATTCATTCCAGAAGTCTCTTAAACTTCCAATAAAATAAAATCCCATCACTTATTTGATGGGAGTGACATTTTTGTTGTTATTTTGTTGGAGAAGGTTAATTTTGATTTATGCTTCACAGCAACCTTATTTTGGTTGTTTTAGGTATAGGTGAGGAGTTTGGTAAATGAGTGAGCTTTATTCTGTACATATGTTGCAACCCTGAATCATAGGGATTCGTATTGCATCTGCTGCTTTAAATTCAAATACTGTCTCTAACACACTGGGAATATCATTCTGGCACATACCAATTAGCCATCACACTCTTGCAGTCCCTATAGATAATACAGACCAGTGTATCATGATTTAATATCACCCATATTATTTCTTTAGTCTTTGCTCTAAATAAGTTAGGGAAGCTATTCTTTAATATTAAACAGAACTTGAAGATGCTATTAGTATTTTTATTTAATATAAACAACAGACTATGTGAAATACACAAGACACTTAGACATAAGTCAGTCAGGTCCTTCTAAATGTTTACTAAGTCTCATCATCTGATTTTCTACCACTTACTTTAACATGAAAACTGGAGAAAGAGGAGTTCAGCTGTCACCATCTCACCTACACCCAGTACTCAGCAGATTTTTCTCACAAGCTAGCAAAATACATAGCTTTAAAAATGAAAGAAATGGCTAACAGGAAAACTGATAGAGCTGCTACCATGTAGGGATGGCAGACTATTCTGTGTCAAAAAGGACATTTGCAGGTTATACTACACTCGGAGCTGTCAAATCATACAAGCGTAGTCAAATCACAACAAAATTGCTCAAGTGTAATTTTCAAATACTAACTTATAATGAAGGAATAGTTTATTGGCCTTGCCAGCTTCTGTGCTGGCCTTCAAGACTTGAAGTCTAAGCAGTGAGGAATGGGTGGTATGTGTGGAGTGCACTGGGGCTAACCCATCCAACCCCAGTTGTCTGGGGGAGGTTCACATCTATGCTAGGCTTGGGCAGAATATGCAACTCATAAATTACCTGTGACATTCCCTGTTGAAACTGGCCACTACAAATCATTAAAACCTCCTCCAGCAGGCCTTTTTTCTCATCTGATCTGAGAAAAAAACCAGTATTTTCTGACTGTCCTTTAAGTGAGGAATCTCTGTGATATTACAATTCACGGGTTTATTTTTTTGCCTGTTTTTGCTGAGCTTTTCACTAGTAAGGCCTTCAGGCCTTCCAGGTTCCTGAGGCCAATAGCAGAGCCTGTGGGAGTGAAGCATTACTCACAGCAGAGAAAATCCAGTCTAAGAATGGTAAACCTACTGTAAAAACACAAACCTATGCAGCAAGATGCATCTAGTGGTGCTAAGGAAGCAGGACCAGGAAATAGGCTGGATTCTATGGCAGTACTGGATTGTGGTATAAGACTAATATGATATGAAAGAGGATATTGTAAGAATGTAAAATTTGTTAGGATTAGATGGAAAGTCGACGGGAAGTTGTTTAACATTTGCATCTTAAGGACCAGGGAAAATCTCAGCTGCTTGTGTTTCTCTACAGTGAAAAGGAACTCAACTTCCCTGTTTGGTGCCTTGACTCATAGGTCAAGAAAGCTAAAAATTACTTAGGCCATGTTTTTTAAGAATGAGTTTCTTTGATTTAGATACTTTACCTCAGGAGAGAGCCCTGGGCTCTGTCTCAAGGGAATAATATGAGATCATGAGTAATCAAGTAAGACCCAAAGGAAGAGAGGATTCAAATATAAAAATGTAATAAACTTTTGTCAACATCTGACTCTGGACATCTCCTCAATGAACGTATGAGAAAACAGAATTGTTCAGTAGAGTCTTCTAATCCAATCTGCTGGTTTAGAATTTAAATTCTTCTCCATAGGATGTTGCAATATGATGCTGATGCCTATGCTTTGCAGGCAGTCAGAGCAGAAGATCTGGCAGTCCTTCAGCAATTCATAGTATATGATCTATGTTTTGTATCCCATTATGAGCTTTTTCTCTCTGCAAGCTATCCATAAATCAATCAAGATGCTTATTAATTTTCTTGCTCTGCGTGGTTGCTCAAAAGACTGTATTTATAACCATTCTTTGGACTTCAGGGGTTTGGCAGCTACTACTTTAAGAGCTCATGTGATTATCAACTTTAAGGATTTGATTGGTGGAATGATTGCTTAAATCCCAAAGTGAAGCTTTTATTGCAACTGAATGAGAGAAATGGTTTAATGCTTATGTTGAATGAAAGATTGATAGTGATTCCTCCCTTGGAGAGAAGGGTGGGCCTGGAATATGCAGGCCAAGGATTTTGGGAATCAATCACCATAAATTATCCCAAATTATTGACTACATTTACAGCTGTTCTTAATCAAAAAACCAGAAAAAAGCTAAGTGCATTACTCTGATATCAATGTTGTTGCCAACATATCTGTTTATGTAGAGGTTGGTATAGATAGAAGTTTGAGCAGATGGATGTAATTCCCCTTGAAATGGATATACTGAGGGTGGAGTCATCTGTCTTAGCTTAGACATATGGATATCTCTATGGACAGTGGAGAAAAATAGGCAGCTCAGTAAAGTGACACTAAGAGACACTTCCTCCTAAGAGACGTTTCTTAAAACAGATCATATAAATATGTTTTTATATTTTCATTTTATCTTAGCTTGACTCAAAGGTTTACATGGTGCTATAGCTTCCTCACAGAAGCACACAATGGCAAATCAAACAACTGAAAACATTGTGACCAGCTTTCCAACACACTACCAATTTGAACTTCCCATTCAAGCTGAACATTTCAATCTGTCCCTTGGCATTTCACAGATCAAGGGAGGAGGAAATGTAGTCCAGGGAGCAGGGGTAGCCAGGAAATGTGGCAATTTCTGATATGTTATGAGGTCATGGGATACATGCCTGAAGCCCAAGTGTGCCTAAGGTGTTTGTTACAGTGAGGTGAAAAGATATTTCTATATCTTGCTTTTTATAAAGACATGAGATTTGCAAATATTTGGGGTCTGGTTGAAGACAAGGGTTGTAGATGCATCAGCAGGACATTGAAGTCAACTCCAGCAGTAGTACAAACCAAAACAGTAACAGAGGGAGATAAGCAAATATTTCAGATGACCTTTCCATCATTGGTTTTCCCAGTCTTAGCCAGCAAAACTTACCCTGTAAGACCACACTTTCATGGCTCTGAATGTAAATAATATTAAAAAGGAGCAGCTCATAAAAACTTCTTTGAAAGGACACATTTCAGCTCTAATCTTTTACTTGATCAGCTAGCACTGACTCTCTTCAGGGTTTGTGTCTTGTACTCATTTCTGAAATAGAAACAGGAACTTTAGCAACCAAACAGAACCTGAAAGCTAACAGTTTAATTTGTTGTTTATCAGTTTATGTCTGTAAGAAAACATTACTCAAATCTTTTCAGTAAAGAAATGTAAATAAAGGGGTGGAGAAGAGAGAGAAATGTTATTTTCTGGGGAAAAGAGAGATTAATCTTGTTTGCAACTTACAGAACACAGCAGTGGAAGGATCAAAGTTTATGCATTTCACAATGCAGTAGCTTTTTATCATTTTATCTCCCTCACATTTTATTCCCACACATTTGTGTGCTCAGACTCGGGGGGAGGATTGGGACTGTTCAGACTGGACAAGAGAAGGCCCTGGGAAGATCTTATTGTAGCCTTTCATTACTTTGAGGGACCTTAAAAGAAGGATGGGGCCTATAGCAACAGGACAAGGGGACGTGTTTTCAAACTAAAAGAGGGCAAATTTAGGCTAGACAGAAGGAAGAAAATTTTTATTATTAGGATACTGAAACACTGGAACAATTTGCCTAGAGAGCTGATAGGTGCCCTGTTCCTAGAGACATTCAAGGTAAGGTTGGATGTGAATTTGAGTAACCTGATGTAGTTGACTTTGACCCTGTTCACTGGAGGGAGATTGGACTAGATGGCCTTTAAAGGTCCCTTCCAACACAATCTATTCTATGATTGTATTTTTTTTAATAAGGTGTTTTGTACTCTCCTTTAAAGGGCCAGATGTGAGACATCTATGATGGAGTAGTGGAATTGGTTCCCTTGCTGATAGCTGAGTTGCTTTGTCTTTTGTCAATTCTTTCTGAAAAGTCATTCTGCTGTATTGTGGTTATTTGCTTTCACTTTCATAATTACTGTGAGGGGGTTTAATGCATAATAAGAGGACAATGTAATTGTAAGATCCAGAAACAGTTTTGTTGGATTTCTTAGGTGCTTAAGCATAAGCTGCATTGCATGTTTAGCTATCCACATTTTCCACTACATTATTTTAAGTTTTGTAATCAGCTCAGGTCAATAAGTCAAAAGAATCAGAATGTGAGATTCAGCAGTAGTTCTAAAACAAAAATTGCAAGTAATAACTGAAATCTTTCCATTTTGGAAGGGAAATCTTTCTGGGCTAGTATTTTAATATCTTGCTAATGTGGAAATGTAAAAAAAATCAAGCAACAGTACTTTATTATGCTAGATAAAAATATATCTTAAAAACATTTTCTTAAGGCTCTACGTAGTTTGTCTTCACATTTAAAGTGTGCAATCTTTTCATCTTTCCATATTTTCATATTTTCATATTTCAAAATGTCTTTACTTTTTAAATTATTCATACCATTAACATCCAAAGTACAGCATTTTCAATGGCTTTTCTGAATTGTAATGTTGGATATGCAATCAGAGAAGGATTTTAGGTAAAACTGATCAATTTCATACTTTTTATCTGAATAGAAAATCTGTTACTAAAACATCCCTATGAGCAATATAAACTTGTCTGCATGCCTTTTTCATGCAGGCAATAGTGCAAACACATAGAGATTACCAAAGATTAATGCCAAGGATTGACAAGAAATTAAAAAATTATAAACTAGGCAGTTCTCAAGACAGTGCATAATTTTAACCAAAATCAGAACTTATTAAGGTCAGTATACTGCTTACACATTCTAAATGGAAAACACAAATCAGATGGAAAATATTTTTCTTAGGGAGGGTTCATTCCAATTTTAAGAGAGACTTGAATGATCTGAAATTTCCAGTGGATGAGCTGCTGACATTGATAGAACAGCTGATGCAAATGTTAATTTTATACCAGAACTCTGAGAACACTTGAGACCTATTATTTTGGAGACTTTTGTACATTTATGATGACATCAGCTGGTGCTCAGAACATAGGCCTGCTCTTTTCCTGGTTATTTTTTAAAACATATATTTAAATTAACTTTAGAATTTCCACTGATTTCAGTGGTATGGGATGAGGCAACTACACTGAAAAAAATAAATTTCAATTAAAAAGTTCAATAAAGCAAGAAAAAATCATAATCAAATGGTCTATCATAGCAAGGTTCCTTTATAGAAATCTGCCTAAAATAGTACAGTGTGTACATATGAAAAATAATTAATCGATAATCTACTTGTAAATAACGGGGACTGAGCTAGAAGTCTGGCAGAGTCCAGAACTGAGTGATGTATAAATATCCTACCCTTTCTTTAGTACTGAGAAATCCTGCAGCACAGGGATAGGAAGATCAAGAAAATGACCATCTAATCCATGCTTTCCCAGTTATTAAGTGCTTGATCCCCACAAACATACTGATGTGGACAGGAAAGGTAAGGTAAATCTCTCACTCTCAGTGTCCAGAAGCCTCAGGCATTGGCAGTGCAGAACCGTGTGAGGGCTGAGGGTAACTCCTTCCCACTGCTTCTGTCTGCCAGCTGTTTGCTCTCCTTGCTGGAAGCTATCATTCCCACAGCAGGGTCAGTGGAAGGAATTGCCTCATTTGCTTCAGCCAGATACAGAGTCAACTACTTTATTTTACAGGGCCTTCAGAAGCAAGTTCAACTTAGGAAATGAGTTTTTCACTGACGTGGATGGGAATCGCCAAAAATGTCATCTCTGAATTCATCTGCAAAGGGCTTGTTTCCAGCAGAAATGTGATTTTATAAAACTGCTTAAGGTTCAGAGCATGGGCACAACATAATGTGGCTTTTTCTGCAGTGACATTTGAGAGTGATCTTCCTGGCAGCATCAGTCTCAGCAGGCATGCGCTGTGAAAACCAGTGTATAATGGCAATAAAAAAAATAAATCCTAAAAATCAGAGCCTTTTCTTTGGGGCTTTTCTAAATCTTTCCAAATCCTATTTCTTTTAGTTTTATTCCCGTTAGGGAATGACAAACAATCTATCAGAATATGTGAGCAAAAAATGTGCATATAATGTAATAAAAACACTTCTTCACCTGAAAAATATACAATCAAGCATCAGTGCTTTCACTAAGTTTATAACTTCCATGATTAATTGTTTCTAGGAACATACTAGAACAATTATGAATTGTAAATTGTAATTTAGGATTTATTAATCATTGCAAGTTTCATGTTATTGTGCTACCAATATTCCTGATAATAATAATAAAAAAATAGAGCATAATAAATTAATGATCTTTAAAATAATCATTCAAGAGAAGACTCATGTCTACAGCATTAGTACTTGCAGAAGGAGTAATTCAATTTTATACCTACAAAGACTAGGCAGGAGTAAAAATAAGCAAATGAGCTGCTAGCAAAAACCCATTGTGTATTTGAACCACAGGAGTGATGGGGCTCACTGTTCCTCCCTCTAATATTTCTGTGCTTTGACAGGCCATTTGTTTATGCCTTTTTGAGTAGGTTTGACCAATATTGTTGCAACAGTTTGGCAGTTAAAACATTCCTAGTCTTGGGGGAATAAATTTTTGTTTCTCATTTCTGTGTTTAGAAGTCAAGTAATTTTTCCTTTTGCTGATCTGTAAAATAAGCTTTAAAATTTATAAATTCCAGACACTTTTTAACATTATTTAAAGTGTACAGCATGTTGAAAACCTGGACATTTTCTAGGCTGTGTTCACTTTATTTCCAGAAAATCCTGGAATCCAAACCCCTCAATGATAAGGATACTGCTGCTAAAAAGATGTAAAAGAAGATACTTGAAATATGGTATATTTGAAGCGGTAGGAGAGGAGTTCAGGTGTGCAGTCTCTAATAGACATCTATGTTTTTCCAGATGTTCCTTGAGGACTTCTGCAAAGTGGTGGTCTTAATCCATGCAGAAATCTACATGGGACCTAGAGACCTGCACTAACAAGTGCTGTTATTGTATTTGCAAAGTTCATGATAACATTATTAAACAGGAAGATTTTCTCCTTAAGTAAAAGACTGGAAGCTTGTAAAACCACAGAATTTGCCATGTAATGAAATAATTTCTCCAAACTTTATAAATGTAGGAACAAAAGTATACCATGTAATCAGAAGTACCAAACCCTAATTTTAAGTGCCCTCCTAAATTTCACTATCTTTAAAAGTTCACATCAGTGGAAAATGTGAGTGACTAAGTGGAATTAGCATCAGAGTATGCCTAATTCATAATTACTTACTTTGTGCACGGCAACAATTTACAAGCCCTCTATTCACTGGCAGTTTGAAAAGGACTTTCAGATGGGATATTTGGTAAATTTCAATTACACTAGAAATGCCTTGGAGGGCCAGTTACATATTGTGGTATTTACACAGACATCAAAGATTTAGTTGTTTAGACAAGGAAAACTAAGGCCATCTGACTATTCAGAGTATTTAGGAAGAGTTCTGTTTGTTTCAACCTAGAATTTTGCCAAGAATAGATGTCCCAGTTACAAAAAGCGCTACCCCTTCTGAAAATCCAAACTTCTACATTTATTGTGTCCAAAAATTGAAGTCTTATCTTAAAATCTTTTTTCTTTTTCCTTTTTTTTTTTTTTTTTGCAACACACACTGCGTAGAACAATATTGAAGAAAATCCTGCACTCTTTCTGGTGTAGTTTACATGAACAGAAATTCATACTTATCAATGGAGTTCAGAACAAGTTCAGGTACTGTAATCCTTGGAAAATAAATAGGCTTTGATTTTTTCTGGACTGCTTTCATAATGATCTCAGTAAACCATTTTCCAAACCATGTGAATGAGTTGCATTTGAATTTCAGAGGAGTCAGCAGACTGACTTGGGTTTGCCAGTAAATCAACTGCTAAGTTAAGTAACAGATAAATCAATGAATTTTTGAAAAAAAAAAAAATAAGAAAAGAAAAAAAAGGAAAGAAAGCCAGGTGTTAATTATTAATACAAAAACATTGCATTAAAAATATAGCATTTCCATTGCAAATTTTTCAGGTAGTAAACAATGTCTTGCCTTTATTTGAGGTTACATGCTTTCATCATAAATGTGGCTCAGTAAAGTGAAAGATGAGTCATTACTACTTTTACAGTGGCAGTCTGATCCTAAATCCTTAAAAATCAAGGGAAATATGAAATTATCATACCTTAGTCTTTCACAGCCATCTGTCCTGTCCTTGGATTGCATGATAGATACCTCTGTGTGCCTGCTTTCTAAGGAAAGCGTCCTTTCATAACTAATGTAAGCATGTGTGACTTCAGTTGCACGGTTACACAAATACTAAATAGAAATAAATAGGCTGTATCCCACTGTAGGTTAAGGGAAGGGTGCTATGAGTCACATGATCTGTGATATCCAGGCATTTTGGACTGCATAAATGCTGAATGAATGTATTTCTTGATTCTTGCTAAACCGCATATTAACGTGTTTTTTTCTGTGTAATGAAGTAGACAGACAAGGACTATGATTATCCATGTGTCACGCAGCGCAGATTTTCTTCTTCATCTGGAAGCATGTCACTTAAGTTGATAAGTATATTTATTTTCTCACAAGTCACATCACAAGATACTTAAAATAATAATTTGAAATGTACTGTTTCCATTAATATTGCTTTCAGAACAAATGTTTGTGAATATCAGGGATTAAACCTTGAAAAGAATATAGAGGAATTTGGTTCCCTGTGTTCCAACAACCTGTACTTCTCCATGAGGTTTTCTTATCTTTGGCTGCTACAGTGGGAGCTCCCCCTTCATAAATATACAATTTCCTAGAAAAGGAGTGAGAAAGAGGGAGAAATACAGCCAAAATTAACTACTTTTATTTTAGCTAAGAATATTTGGAAAATATTTTGTGGTATTTGCTTGGCCCTGTTAAATCATCCAATACATTTTATTGACACTGAATGTTATCCATAACGTCAGTATAGCTGCACTTTCAACAGAAATACTCTCAATTATTGCAGCTGAGGACCAAGATCAGATATATGCATGCTAATTAGTATATTAACAGATGCTCTCAGTAGTACTGAACCAGGGGTTCATGACAAAATAAAAGGATATGTAGATTCATTGATATGAAAGATTGTTTCTTTTACTCCCACTGGTGTTTGCCCATAGCCAGGATGCCACCTGTAGAGTCTGCTGTCTTTAGTATTTATTCATGTAACTGTCATGTCCTTATTTACCTAGTGTGACTGTTCTGTTGTTTTGCTCTTCCCTTTTAAATTCACTATATCTTCATGCACTTTCCTCTGAACTGTTTTCCTGTATATTCGCCTTGACCAGCAATGAAAACACCATGCACAAAAACACAAGGACAATCATATCATGCTTTTGATATGCACTCCACTTAGAAGCAACATTCCACCCCTTAGGTTTGCAACACTGGCAAAGATTTGATTTTTTGTAGACCAATGAGCAGAGAAAGGTGTCACTGGGAATTGCATAGGACCAACCAGATTCTTGGATGGATAAAGACCATGAGAATTTACCAGAAATAAGTAGGCTGTAGCTCCCTCTTCCATCAATGATATTTTTGGCAAGTCATTTCACTGTTCTACACTGTGGTTTCTTCATAAATTCAGTGAAATAAAGACTTTGTCTTTGAAGAACTCTGTGGTCAAAGAAGTCGGCGAATTAAATCTTCAGAAAGACTTAATATCAATTTGATAAAAAAATCGTGAGACAGCATTGCACTGTCTTTCCACATTAACATTCAGAAATGTTGGTATTTGAAATCACAAGACAAATTCTGTAGCATGAACCCCAAATGAGGAAACAGCTCATGAGGAGTCATGAGGAGTTCCAAACTGCCTCAGTATTCAATATCTTCATCAATTTCCCATCTATCCTACAGAGGAATGAAGAAAGCAGATTTCAGAATCAGAATCATTAAGGTTAGAAAACACTTCCAAGATCATGGAGACAAAATACTGCCATGTCAACTAAACTATAGCACTAAGTGCCATATCCAGTCATTTCTTGAACATCTCCAGGGATAGTGACTCCACCACTTCCATGGTTAGTTCATTCCAATGCTTGACCACCCTTTCAGTAAAGAAATTCCTCCTGATGTCCAATCTAAACCTCCCCTGGTGCAGCTTGAGGCCATATCCTCTTGTTCTGTTACTTCTGGCCTGGGAGGAGAGGCTGACCCCCACCTGGCTACAGTCTCTTTTCAGGCAGTTGTAGAGAGGGATAAGGTCTCCTCTGAATATTCTCCAGCAGTAACACTCCCAGCTCCCTCAGCTTCTCCTCACAGGACTTGTGTTCCAGACCCTTCACCACCTCTGTTGTCCTTCTCTGGACTCATTTCAGCACCTCAATGTCCTTCTTGTAGTGAAGGGCCCAGATTTGGACACAGGACTCGAGGTGTGGCCTCACCAGTGCTGAGTGCAGAGGGACAATCACTGCCCTGGTCCTGCTGGCCACACCATTGCTGATACAAACCAGGATGCCACTGGCCTTCTTGGCCACCTGGGCACACACTCACTCATGGCCAACTATCTGCCAACCAGCACCCCCAGGTCCCTTTCTGTCTGGCTGCTTTCCAGCCACTCAGTCCCCAGCCTGAATCATCACTCCATGGGCATGTTGTTATCAAAGTGCAGGACCCGGCATCCGGCCTTGCTGAACCTCATACAAATGGGCTCAGCCCATGGATCCAGCCTGTCCAGGTCCCTCTGCAGAGCCTTCCTGCCCTCCAGCAGATCAACACTGCCTCCCAATGAGGTGTTATCTGTGGTGATACTGAGGGTGCACTTGGTCCCCTCTCCAGATCATCAATAAAAAAATTTACTGGGCCCAGTGCTGAGCCCTGGGAAGCTCCACAAGTGACCAGCTGCCAGCTAGATGCAGCACCATTCACCACCACGAATTTTCTGCCCATCAGTTCCTAAACTTATCCTAGGGTCTGTAGATTTTAACCCTAAGATAAAGATGGCCTCTTCTAGATTCATAGATTTTCAAGGCAATAAAACAGATGAAAGAATTCTTCCTAGTGTTTCTATATTAAGACCATAAATTCTGTTTGAACTAAAAGTGCAGCTTGCAGTTACTCTTGTAACTCAGTCTTTATTTAAACAGCTTAAGTAATAAAGAAATCCCTATATCCTGAAATAAATCTCACAAGTTAAGAGTCCCAGAGTGGCAAGAACTCAGTAAGGAGTGAGAAAGTTAAGAAACTTAAGAAACAAATATATCTGTAAGATCTTATTGCAAAAGTATTAAAGTAATGAATTATCAGATTTTGTCTTCCGAGAGAGGAGCAGAGTTGAATTCATCTGTTAGTATTAACTGACCCAAAAAACTGTGATATTCTTCATGTCATAAATTTGTAAAGGTCCACATAATTTCGTTATCTCACCCACTTCTGGTCAATCTATGTGCAGTCTTTCTGATTTTCCTATTACACATCTTGGAAACATTTTAGAACTTAAGATAAAAAGTTAAGAATCTTGGGGAATTAATTTAGGGTCACTGATAAAAAATAGGATGAAATTCCAGCTTTCAGCATAATTCAATTCCACTGAAACTGGTCTGAGTTTTAAAGTGTCTCATTATGCTGCTGTGTCATTTTTGTTTGTTTTTCCTCTTTTGAGCTTTAGCCAGGTCCTGAAGCAGAACAAGCTTTTGTGGAACATAGCTTATGTTTATGACATATTTTATAAGGTGTAGTGAAGTGCATTATAATTATATGATTTGTCAAGTGAAAACTTTCAAAGCGTGTTATTCTTGCTTGTTATTTGAAGTTCTGGAATTTAGACCATATGTGACCTAATAGCAGGGATTTGAGCATAAATATCCACTTACTGTGGCCTATTTCTAATTAGTTTTGAGACGTGTTGAAATGTTAAAGAACATCACCATGCCCTTCAGAGATATTCATAAAACAGGAAGCATTGTTTGCAAAGGAAAAGGAAAACATCCAGCTTGCCAAAAAAAAAAAAAAAAAAAAAAAAAGAAGGAGATTCCACCTCTATCAACAACAGCTCTCCTTTCAATATATAAATATGCTGAAGAATTTTCCAAAAGATGAGTTTTCCATGTCTATAGGGATGGCATTTAAAAGCTAGAGGAAAAGAATCTTCTAAAAACACTGTTGATCAACAGCACACCAACAGTGCCAGAAAATTCTTTTTAGGCCCATGGGTTTGTGTAACTAAAGACATATTAAAGATACCAATACCCAGATCATAGCCAAATTCATGCTCTGAGAGAAACCTTGCTCTCCAGTAAGACTTCTATTTTACTTCAAGGTTGGACTGTTCTGTATTAAACACATCTCTAGGGCAAACATAAAGTGTTTGGGTTTTTTCAGCTGAATTTTGGATAGAAAAGCAATTCTTAGACCGGCTTGGGCATCTCAGGCTGTAGCAATATTATGTTCTCTGGCAATCTTCTTGGATGACTCTGCACATCTATGAACATTTCAATCTTTATTTTGTTTCTTTTCATCCATTGGGATGAACATGCTTCCTATGAAAAACCTGAAGAAATAAAGGTAAAGCAAAATGGAAGTGTCACAGTTTTACAATAAGCTATTGGTATTTTGCTTTTGGAGGGAGACGGCAATTAGATATGAGAATCTGTCACTCTCAGAGGGCTCTTCTGACCTAATTCTATAGTTGTGCACTAATTTTTTGAGGATTTGATTTTCTCAGAGGTCTTGAAAACTTGGAGGTTTCCAGGCAAGCCAAATTTGTTGTAATATTCCCCTCCCAAAGACAAGACTAAAATTACTTCTTCAAGACTGCTACAAGGCTTGAAGAAAAATCAAACCATAAATATTGTATTCATGGATATGCAGTCTAATTCCTAGGATATTATGGAAGAAAGATAATCTGACTAATAACATGACAGCATTAATTATAAAAATGAGACTCACAAATCAGGTAAATTCACAGATAATTAGAGGCTCTGAGTACCAGAAAGTCCAGTGTAACACTGAATTAGATGGATAGCCTGCGACAAAGAGTGGAATTCCAGAGGTTCATCTGTGCTCAGTATTTCTCACCAGGCAGCTCTAGGCACCTTGCAGCTCACACTGAATTTGTCTTTTTGAGGAAGGTTTGTGGGATGGAGATGTCCTGTTTTGGAGCCTCCCCTAGTGTTATTTGGTCTGCGCTTCTGACATGAACCTGTGAAAAAAGTTTTTAAATTATCACAAGTATTAGTGATATAGATTATGCTATCTCTCTCTTGAGATGCTATCCAGAATTTTTAAAACTCGTACGTAGGATAAGTAGGTCAAAAGATGAAGCAATTATATTTCCACTAAGTTTTTCTGAAACAACAGATTCAAGCAGGTTTTCTCAGTAGGAGACATTTGTATTTCTTTTATGTAATACTATATCTTACTAATATTTTATAAAGTACAGATTCTATAAATGCAGTAGGAACTGGAAAACAAGAAGTAGCATCTTTTCTCACAATTCCAAACCTTTTTAAATACAATTCAACACTTGACTCTGAATATTTCTCTTTGAGCTTTTTTTAATGACTAAATTCCTAGTATTAATTTCAGTGCTCCTTAACATTTTCTGCACCCACCTTTTTTTTTTTTTTTATTCCTACCTTTATCAAAACCACATGGAATAGGAGAGGAGTAATTATATGCTATGATTACACTCATTCTTAAACCAAGCTACAGCAACCATAATGGATTTACTCTGTTACTGTTATTAGAATACATTTTATGTTGCTAACCCAACAGTCAAAGCCAGTTCTGTGTCTTAAGGTTAATACGAATGATCATGCTAGAGTGCAGGTCATGGGAGTCTGTGTAATTTTTTATGATGGTATGTACCTTTTCTTGATTTATCCCTTGGTTTCCTGCCATTTGCCCCTGCAAAGTTGGCAGCAAATGTAGTGTAATTATAGTGCAAGACAAAACCAGTAGTGAAGTGTGAAGCAACCATTTTTTGGGTAAAAAAAATCTTGTTAAACTGGTAGAATTCTCACTGAAAAATTTAAATTTTTAATCTTGATTTTCAGTCAACATCTTTGAGGTAAAAGCAATTCTATTGCATGACACGATATACAGAAGAGTTAATGAGGTAAACAACACAGCAAAACAAGCCTTTCCAAAAACTCCTGACAAGGTCTTTTATTGGGCTATGGGTAGTAATAACTTTACTGTGGAAACAGCTGACTTAGCAGTTGCAAAATACATTCACACGTTCTTTTGCTTGAAATGAGCTAGGTGGCCAGAATGCTTTTTGTATGTTTCTCTTAAGCTTGCCCAAAGTCTGGCCTCAGCCTCATAAAACAGGCAAAAACAATAGTGAAAACAGGAATGAAACATAGGGTGATTGAATTAACAGATGGAGAGTGTCAGAACTTCCTCTATGTAGCATGAAGTAGGGAAATAAAAAGTTAAATGCAAAATGGAAACAAAAGGGGACTGGAAAAAGTTCTGCCCATTTAATGAAGGAATAAAGATTTTCCTTAAAAATATTGCTCAAGACTTTTGAGCAGATGACTTGCTTTTGCTCTCTGGAGACTATTCCGAAATGGAATCTCATGAAATTTTAATTGGATGCATCATTTTCTCAAAATGCAAAGGGTTTTTTGTTTTTAATTTCTAAACACTAAACAAAACTATCATCACAGCTCATAAGGCAATGGTCCTCTACTTTAAAAATGCTATGTTAAAATATTGAAATGCTACTCTGGCTATTATTTATAATTGTGTAGGCCACTGAAACATTTTGTAATAAAATTATGATGGTTATATCTGTTCAGTTGAATAAACAGTGCCAGGAAACACTCACAGTTACTGAAATGGGATTGTCTATATAACTAAATTATGAGAAAGGTTCATGCCACATTTTTGATCCACAATAGCTAGTTCACTTTCTGACAGCTCCTGGTGAGGCTCAGGGACTAGACAGACCAAGGATCATTCCAAACAGGTTGTTTGTGTCCAGCTGCATAATTTCTCATAGGCGATTTTGGACACAGGCCAAATTGAATGCCAGCCAGTTTCACTGCCAGAAGAGCAATCCCAAGCATCTTTAATTTACTGCTATTGACATAGTAATTCTGTCTATCCAATACTTTTTGCCTATGAGATGAGTCCAAGCCCAGCTGTTACCGCAGGGACGATAGAAAGTGGCAGTTTTCAGATTTGTCTTCTTGCCTTCATCCAGGTCCCTCTAAGAAGTGGAGTTTTCTGCCCCTACTCACACCACTCTTGGGATTTCACAGCTTTCCCACTTCAGGACTGAAGTTTGATTACAAACAGTTTAAAATTGCTTATTTGTGACTAGCAGTCAGTACAATGCAACACTAAAATTTCCTTCTTGGAGAATGTTGGAAGTGCTATTGTACCAGCCATCTCCTTTAAATAAAAAGCTCTGTTAAGAAATGGACAAAATGTTCAAACATAATATACCCTTACAAAACAACAGTTTACACATTTGTTGTCAATCAGTCAGTTTTGCATGTTCAGACACAAACTGAATGGAAAAAATCTACATCTTCTCTTCAGAGCTGCAATAACAGCAGAGGTGCTGGATGTCTTCTTTCAGTGAGGATCATTGGGACGCATTGTTGTTTTTGGTTTGCCCTTCAGGAAATCCTTGCTCCAGTCTGCAGTTCCTTGCTCAAGGAAAACTACCTTTTTCATAAACCTCAGGCTTCTGAGTTCCCTTACCATGAACCCTCTACAAGCAAAGGTAGGTGTTCAGCCTCCTTTTACCAGTTACCGAGCCAGGACAGAATTACTTCTTTGAGCAGCCTTTTTGGGTTGCAATCATGAGCCTTGTGTCAATAGAAGAATGCTCCGAGACCTTCTCTCCCTGCTCCCAGCCAGCCATGGAGAAAACACATTTGGGCACATGGATGGATATTTATCACCCAATATTCCTCTATTTCATGGCCATAGGGACATGTGCTGAGTTAAGTCCAAATATCTCTGCAAGCAAAACTTTTCAAAACAAAGAAAAACCCAAACATACTTAATTAACATCAGTAATGTTTCCCTAAAGTATTTTGTAAATGCTTTGCAAAGGCAAAGATTGGAGAATTTTATATTATTTTCAGCACTCAGTTGCCCAAAGGAAGAGATGAAAACTCTATTATTCAGCATTTTTAAACTGAAATTAAGAAAGTGCTAAGAGATTAAGTGTAGAGAACAGAGAGTAGGATGAAGCACATGAGCTTCTCCATTTCAAATATCTATACTTTTTGACATAATTATTACCAGAACTGAGTTTTTAGTAGAATATTAAAGTATTATTTATAAAAATATTCATTATGGCTTAGAGACTCTTGGAAAGATGGGGAATCAGAAAGGAGTTTTGAAAAACATGAAAAAATACAATTTTGTTTGGAGCAAAAAAGAAAGCCAATATATGTTACAGAAAGTTTAAAGTTGCTTTTGGTGCCCTCAGAGGTACTCATGTCTGCTAAGAACTTATTTCTTTCAAATAAGTTTTGAGGGTATGGGATGAAAAAGATGATGGAAGGATGATTTTCAGATGTTCTATTTCTTATAATTCAGTCTAGGCTAAAATAAGACATTTTTGTGCTTTACGTGCAGGTTTTGTTATGAAAAAAACCCAAAACATGTGCCTACTTTTATATTTAAAAGGACTCTGGCGTGTTGCAGAAACCTTATATTGTGGTAGAAAGATGTTTATTTACACTTCAAGACAGCAACTATGCCTAGGAAAAAATATAGACTGGAAATTAAACAGAAATGCTGAAAGATCTGTAGCTATCAAAAAGGAATACATGCAAAAAACACAAACAACTCACAAAAAAAATAATTCTAGAAGGGTTATAATGCAGTAATGTAGGATATCTGGTAAACTATGAAGTCAGTAAAAGGGAAGTTGTATTATTACTTCAAAAAACTTTGAATGAAGGCTATATGGTTAGACTACAGGTTTTCAAACAGCACCTTGTGTATATCATAGTTACGATTTCAGGCACTGAGGCTGCTTTCATCTGTAAATAGAATAATGAAAGCAAAGTCCCATAGGAAAATATTATAATACCATCTGTCACCAGGTCCCTGAAATGCCTTGGCTTGTATAGTGGTGATGGTGTTAACTCTGAATGTCAAAATTATTTTAGCTAGGGTTCTTGCTGCTATTCCATTATCATATTTGTGTGTGTGAGTATGCCCAGTTGTTTCCTTGACAGAACACTGGCACAGCTGAAGTAAATGGGTGAGCCAGCTCAAGGGAACAACACCTTAGCACCCGTCCTTCTTTATATGTTTCTGTTTGTACACATGAGCATAGTTCCTCAGTCCTGTTTAATATCTTTATTGATCTGGACGAGGGGATTGAGTTTACCATTGGCAAATTTGCAGACAACATCAAGTTGGGGGGAAGTTTTGATCTGCTGGAGGGTATGAGGTCTCTGCAGAGGGACCTGGACAGGCTGGATCTATGGGCAAAATCCAACGATATGAGGTCTAACAAAAACAATTGCGGGTTCTGCACCTTGGCCACAACAATGTCCTGCAGTGCTACAGGCTGAGAACAGAGTGGCTGAACAACAGGCAGACAGAAAGGGAGCTGGGGGTGCTGGCTGACAGCAGCTGAACATGAGCTAGTGTGCGCCCAGGTGGCCAAGAAGACCAATGGCATCATGGCCTGTATCAGCAACAGTGTGGCCAGCAGTAGTGTGTCTGGGGCAGTGATTTTTCCTCTGTATTCAGCACTGGTGAGGCTGCACCTCAAATCCTGTGTCCAGTTCTGGGCCTCTCAATTCAGGAAGGATGTGGAGATGCTGGAGTGGGTCCAGAGAAAGGCAAGAAGGTTGGTGAAGGGTCTAGAACACAAATCCTATGAGGAACAGCTGAGGGAGCTGGGGGTGTTTATGCTGGAGAAAAGGAGGCTCAGGGGAGACCTTCTCCCTCTCTACAACTCTCTGAAAGGAGGCTGTAACCAGGTGGGGGTCACTATCTTCTCCCCGACAAGAGGACAAGGGAAGCTGGCACAGCTTAGGTTGGACATAAGGAAGAAGTTCTTCACAGAAAGGGTGACTGGGCATTGGAATGGACTGCCCAGGGAGGTGGTAGAGTCACTGTCCCTGAAGGTGTTTAAGAAAAAACTGAATCTGGCACTCAGTTGTCTAGTTGACAAGGTGATGCTAGGTCATTGATTGGACTTGATCGTCTCAAAGGTCTTTTCCAGCCTAGCTGATTCTATGATTCATCAATGTGTATACTTACCACTGGAAAATAGAATTGAAAGTCTAAAACCTTGACTGGGAAAGACAATAAAGTCAGACACATTTCTGCCTAGCACTGCAAGATTAGGGGAGGGGGCCAATACTTACAATAACTGCTGAGGTTTTGATTAAATTAATGAAGAACAAATATGTCTGACATAGTAGTGAGTGATGCCAGAAGAATTAGGATGTTGCTAACAAAAAAGGCAGAGGTAGGTAAAGCCAAATAAATAAACACATCAAGAAACGTACCTGGAGTTCTGAACCCCTGCCCTCGTTTTCAAACAAGGACACTGCTTGTGTTTCTGATGGAACTGATGACTGCAGAAAAGGAAGGTCTCAGAGGTGGGGTTTAGTTTAAATTCTAGACTTACGTTTTATTCGTGCTGCCATGCCCTTCTTAATCCTTTTCTGGATCAGGTCCTTGTCATGAACATGTCATGATCCTCTCTGAGGCATTCATTTTCACTTCTTTAGCACAGAAACTGAGATCTGGCCGAGAGAGGGAGAAAGGCCTCCCATAAACCAGCACCTCAGATGATCGCAAATGTAGGAGGTAGGGCACACACATGGACCCAGGTTTCCCAGATGAGACGCATTGCTGGGAGATAGATGCAGGTGTCTTACATAACAAACAAAAGGACGAAGAGTCTGATCATAGTCTGAACTACCTCGAGTCATCTGCCCTGTTTGAGTCCTGAAAAAAGTTCACTGCAGCTACCCATAGTCTTGGAAAGATTTAAACCTAGCAACAACAATTATTTTTCCAATAGAATTGACTTTTTGCCTAGAACCCATTGTTAGATTTAAACTGAAATTCATATTGAAACTGAGTGCTCTTAACATAAGACATACCTGAACCTTCAGATTAAAAAGTGATTAAGTCCCCAGAAAAAGCTTCTAAAATTATTAATGCATGGAATCTCAAGGAAGAGAGAGTTAAATTCTGTTACAATGAACCTCCACTCCCATATAACTTAGAAGATTGCCTTGCTTAGTTTGTTTCAACAAATTAATGAAAGGGCTGACTTCATTACTGTGGTTTAGTTTGGTCACCTTGGTTGTACTAAAATTCTGATGCAAACTGCTTAGGAAAGATTACCAGCTTGTTAAAGCTGGCCATGCAGACGCAAGGGTCAGACTGCAAATAAAATAATCACTGAGGCTGTGCCTTGGTAAGCCTGTCTACTGCTGTTGAGTCAGGAAACATGGCTAGCACTAAATTGACAGATTCCTTTCTTGATTTGTGGGCCTTTCAGGACTGAAGAAAATTTTATTCGACTGTTTTTGCAATAAGAAATCAGGAAGTGATCTAAAAAAATATTTAAGCATAATTTTTATTTCTGACACCTGATTGTTGGTCCTTAGAAGTGATACTCATATATAAAAAGGCAAGTATGTGCCAAAGGGTTTTGTTCAGAACTCCTTACCCATGCCATCCATGATGAGTTTCAGCTTGACACTGGGACTACTCTCCACAGGAGAAGATCCAGGAGCCAGAATGTGATGCCTTGGAGAGGAGACACCCTGAATCCTTTTCATCGCTTCTGTTGGACTCATTACTGTAATTGAGTTGAGACTCTAATAAATGGCATTTTAGTAGAATTGTTAATGTATTACAGAAGTGTCTTGATCAACTCAGTAGGAGAATTGATGCATTATAATCTGCCAGTGTGGAAGGAAAAGCTTTAAATATATTTGCAAATATGTTTTAATTATGTGTCATATCTTCCATCTTTTCTTTCTCTGGTTAGCTTGCGCCTGTTTGTGTTGGCAATCCAATTGTATAAATCCCATTACATGGACTAAATTACTCCAACACTCTGAAGCTCAAAATGTTGATATGTCCAAAGAGAAAAATTCTGGCAGCCAAGAGCAAAATGTCTCCTCTTTTCCATGGCAGAAACACATGGCACCTGTATTACCCAAGATCTTTTTCCTTCATGCTGGTAATTCTTCCCTGTAAGAGTTGCAAGTGTTATCTCAGTACATACCAGAGCAGGCTGTAGCAGGTGCCTTCCAGACCATTTCTCCATCAGAGCATGTTCCAGCCTCTCCACGGAAGCAGCACCTTCCGTGACAAATGGACTGGGAGCTAACGCTGAGTTCTTACGTCAGTCTGGCTCCTGCACATCTGAAAATAAAATGGTCCAAGTCTACAGTGTCTGCCAGGCCCCTTTGCACATTAAAGTGTACTGCTCATCTATCAGTTTCATCATACAACTGTGGATCCCTTGGGGTATACCAAAACAAAATTCCTGCTGGAGTGAGACTGGGATACTCTCAGCGCCCATGGCAACATACTCAGATCAGAAACCATATAAGGAGAGTTTGCTGTCTTTCCTTCTTTTCCTTTTACCTTTTACTTGCACATAGGTTGGCTTCCCCTGCTTCCCTTTTTTATTTGCCTGGTGTTTCTCACAGAGATATGACAAGGAGCAGGAGAAGGCATGACTCCCAGGAGCAGACAGCCAGTAGTCTGGAGGAGAGTCAGGGATGTGGAAACGGAGCCTTGAGATGACAGCAAGTGCCCCCTAATATAGTAAGATATTTTGGACATAGCAGTGCTATGGTGATTAAACAGTACACAGCATTTATTTCCATTTGTTTATTTATTTCCAGCATTTATTGGCCTTTACCTTTGCATGCATAGATTGGATAAGGAACTTGTCTCAAAAGTGGAATCCCCTAGAAGTTTGAAAGCACCCAGGCCTGGGTTTTGGAAAAGTCTAAACGGAAGATTAAAATCCAGCTTTGATTTCCTGAATGCCCATACTCAGGGAAGAACTTGTATGCAGCAATATTTTTTCAGCTCAGATAAAATATATTATAATTGTGGAAGCTCCAGTCTCAGGCACATTTGGGTAGGGACTTATCAGTATAAATAACGAACCCAGTTCCATTTCAATATTGAAGATGGAACAAGAATATTTCTTACATTATCTTCTCTATTGCATATCATATTCATAAATTTTTGAAAGCAATGGGAACCTGAGAAAGTCCTCCAAGAAGGAATTTTTTGAATCATGACTAAATGATGTGAGAAGATTTTAGGGATGCCAAGAGGCCCTTCTTTTTTTGTGCATATGAATGCTCAGTGGTAGACACATCCTCTGCCAAACTAAACGACCTTTCAGTAAACTAAGACAACATCATTAGCAAGGGAACAAAAGCCTTGCAGACACCTGAAATCTACAAAGATACACACAGAAAAGTCTTTATTCAATTTTTTTAAAGCACACTCTTTGGCTCAGAAATGTCCACAGGAATCTGTGTGTATAAAGCATCTGAATAAGCTGAGCAGAAATGACCATGAATTCTTTATTTTTGAAAATGTTTTTTACTGGACACTAAAATGTGAGAGGCTTTTGTAGAAGTTCCTTTCTGCTTGAAAAAGGCACCACAAGGTGGAACCTTCTGAAGAAAGTACATCTATATTGAAAAAATAAATTGCCATTTAATAAAGGCCTGTTACGGAGCATGTAGTGGATATGAATGAAAAGTGTCAACAGGGTCTAAGCAATAAGATGGGGAGGTATAATGTAATCTTTGGCATTTATAAATATGTAATCCATGACTGAAAACATTTATATATTTTCCTTTGTGACAGACACTATAGGAAAAAGCATTTATGTATAAATGATTAATAGGGGAGTGAAATAGAGAGAAGAGCCACAGCCTTGCAAAAAAAAAGTGGAAGAAAATACCTAGTATAATTTGAGGTTCCTATCAGTCACACTGACCCCTTCACAAACTTCTGAATTGTGTCAGCCTTTAAAAATTGATTGCTTCACTTTCTAGGTAAGTCAGTGATATGTGAGTTCATTGAAGACAATGCCTTCATAATGGCCATTAATTTTCACGGAAAAGAATACTCTATGTGCTCTGGAATGCACTGCATTCATTCTCCTCTAAAAACTCATCTTTTTTTCTCATAATTGCCATCTGTTTCTAATTTCTGGCATTCTGTGTCAGTGGCAAAGACTATTTGAGCTTCTGTACACAATATGAGCTAAGATAGTTAGTATATATTTTATATAGTAAGGCCATTTTTCTAAAAGCAATAAATAAAATTTAACTTGTAAGGTAGATTATAATGTACTTCTGTTGATGCCAGTTGAAACAAAAGTAGGAACTGGAGACCGTTTACAGGTCTTGCTTGGAGCAGCCTGTACATTCTGCTTGCATGTATGCCAAGATTACAAAAGGTCCTTAGAGAGTCAACCTTTGTTGTAAGAACAAAAGGAAAAAAGAAGCCTATATCAATACATTTTTCAAACATGGGCAATTTTTTAAAGTAAATAGCATGCTTCATTAAAGGGGTCAAGTTATATTTTGCTCCTGCAAGAAAACATTGAACACTTATTTAGAAAAGGTTTTGCACTTTGGTCTTTGAATCCACTTAGGCACTTTTGGAATCTCTACTTTAACATAAATCAGATTGTTAAAGAATCACACTGTAGCGGTTTTGGGGTAGAGGCTTCTTTGTTTCCTGGCTTTGATTTAAACTGTTAAAAAAATTGCAAATTTCCAGATTATTTAGAAGGATGAAATGGCTCGACCAGCAGGTGGCTTCTATCCCAGGGTTCCTTGTTCCAATTAAAGGTTTTGTTTTAACGCCAAATGGTAAAGAAATAATGTTCCCTTATAACCCACATGCCATCAACTTAAAAGTAATGACATCTCTACTGACTGACATATTGGGTCAAGCTTTGAGGAGAAAAACCCCTCTCCCAAAGACTGTTTGCATGTCTGCAAGTCCTATAAGAGATTCTAACAGCGAAAGAAAACATTTCAAGCATATGAACACTGTTGCTTTGGAGGAGTAGGCAAAAGGATTTCTCCCTTGAAGACAGATGGCCAATACTTCCAAAAACCCTACCTGTTCCTCTACTGAATGAACCAAGAACCTGTGTCACTCTGGCATGTCAGATATTAAAAATGTACTCAAATAAAAGGAAAGAATCCAGTGATGCATTTCCCAGTTGGCTCAGTTGAGCTTGTTTAATACAAGTATCTCACAACATCTACAATCTGTTCTTTACACACACACATGAAAAGAAAATAAAAAGGAAAAAAGAAAGGACAAGGCGATGTCGTATCTTCAGTTGAAAACATTTTACTTGTTCTTACAGGTATATTCATTTTACACAGGCCTAGAATGCCATAACTGCCCCATTTTGATATGCTGATGGACCTGAATGCACCTCTGCCTCCCATGAAGTAAAGAGTTCCAGGGCCTTCTGCAGGATCCTCTCTGGCAGCTCCTCCCAGTGTTCAGGAGCACTAAAATATTGCTCTTTGGACGAGGGCAACAATGAGTAGGATGGATAATATGCATGTGTTAGGAGATAATAGGTGTTTGCCAGCACACATATTTCACTTATTTGTTCCAGCTTGACAATGAAAGTATTTTCTTAACCTGATGCCAAGATATCGGCTTATCTTGGGTTTTCTTTGAATTGGGATCTGTATAATATATCTTTGGAGAAATACAATTGTAGATGAAAGAGTTGTTTATTTTGTCCTTTTAATTACCAACTATGAATACATCAAGAGATTAAATAATGTGGAAAGGAAAGGGATATCTAAGTTAAAGAACAATGTTGGCACAAGAACTATTATGCATAATCCAGCCAGGAATTTGGTCTGGAAACCATAATAATTCAAATAATCAAAGCAATCCTGTTCTGTAATTACTTTCCTGGGGCTGTAGCATGGACTAGAAATCTAACCAATTTTAGGATACATTTATGGACAGGATTAAATGAAGTGGTTTAGGTAGCAGGGGACTTGAATCAATGACGCAAGAAGTACTTTCCAGTTCTGGATCATATGATCATAAATTAAACTACTGTTGCTCTACCTCTCTCCTTCAAGTAGCAGCATGGAGCAAGGAATTTTCATGTCTCCATAGTCACTTCTCTGTTATTCAATATGTTATGAGATTGAGTATCCTGGATAATGGTAGTGGAACAGGCTGGCCAGACCAGATTAAGGCTGAATCTGACAGAAACTTCTGTGTTGAGTCTCCTGTGTCCATATTCCAAGCAAATAAATTCTGAAAGACCAGATCTGAGCCCTGGAGCTCCTGGTTGCTGGTGTTTGGCTCCTGCATATTCCAGGTAGCATGGAAACTTGATGTGGGCAAAACACTTAATGGTGTGAAACCACTACCCCACTTGATGCACTGTCATGTTCAAAAACAGTGGGGAGCTTGGTGCAGTGACCCAGGCAGCTCTGCAGGGCAGACTTTCTTAGCTTTGGCTTAATGCCTGTCATGCCAGATCCTGATAACTCAATAAACAACAACCCAGTTGTGCCTGTCTTTCCCTCTTCCAGCACTGAATTTCAGGAGCTATTTTTGGCTTGAAGCAGAGCTGGAACTGACCTGCTTTGTGCAGCTACCTGGCTGTAATAAACTCTTTCAAAACACAGCCTCTTTCAAAAATGGAGCACAGACCCCAGTATTGTCCTTCAGAAGACCCCTGGGCCCTTTGCACATTTTCCTGGTGTCAAGTGAATCACGATGGGAATAGATAATTTTGTGGTCTACAGATAATGATTTTATTCCCACAATTGTGATATCTTGATGATGCAGGATACATACATTATGCATTATACTGCACACAGAATTTTAAAGCTGATTTTAAAGACATTCGGCTCCTAGGGAGTATCTTAAATTTGATTCTCACCAGTGACAGAGTCTTTCTTTCTCTGCTCTAGGTTGTTGTTTTATTTTTATCTTTTTCATTTAGTAACACAGGGTGGATGGGTACAAACATGGGAGAAGTATAACCAGCATGCATAAACATCCAATATTTTTCTTCATTCTCTCTCACGAGGAAATGAAAATGAAAGCTTTTAAAGCTTTTTTCACCCTGATTTTTTAATTAGTGATAAGTAAATCAGTGTTTTCTCTATCTATTTTTCAGCAAGAGCTGAACTATTTTGTCGATATTTTACAGTCCTATTCAGACAAAGAAAGACACCCGGCACAGAAAATTTCACAAATGTGGTTTACATTTGTAAAATTATAAATCTTTACCTATTAGAACATGGAATGTACCAGAAAATCTGACAGTCCTCCCATACCTTTTTTTCTTTAGCTGCTCCCTCAGTTTATTTCCAGTTATTATTGACCAAAACTTCAAGACAATGTCCTTCTCTCAGGAAATAATTTTAGTGTTTTTAAAGGTCTTCTCTATAAAACAGTAAGAAAACTTAATTTTAAAAGTATTTCCCTGGAAAGAACATTTCTTTTCCACGGTCAGTTCCTCCTCATGGAGAAAGGTGCCTGGAAGCCTTGAGAGCCCTGGCCATAGGACCAGGAGAGAGATACTGGAAGCCCAGGAATTCCCAGCCCTTCCATATGGCAGAATTGCTTGTGAAACCTGAATCCTGGAAATTCAGAGTTCCTGAACATGATTTGACAAAAGAAATACTTTTACTGGCAGTGATCCTAGCTGGCCTTACTTTTACTGGCAATTCAAGGCACTGGTCTGAACTGTCCAGGACAGCAGGTGACTGGAGATTATCTCTTCTGTCAAGACACACAAAGCTGGTTACTCATGGGATTCATGGGAAGAGGAAAGCTGTATTTCTCTGCCTGGGAAAGCAGGTGCTTAAAGATATTTGACTAGAAATACTAGGCAAAGGTGGTAGATGGACACACTCCTTCCTGGGGCTGGGCATCCTTTTCTGAAGACATTAGTTCTGACTTCAGCAAATAGACTCTCAGTCCTAGGTCACAGTCCTAATTTCTCTCTGAGTCTCAAGGAATTCAGCCTCAGAGCTCCTGGCTCCCAGAAGAGTACCTCGAGACTACACTCAGGAATGCAGAGTAAGGGCAGCCTCCAGTGACTGACATGAAAGGAATAAACAGTCAGGTGAGAAAGGACTGGGGTTTTCCTGCACAATGAATGGCTGTAACTCCCTGATGCTACTGTCCAGTGTGATTCTCCTGCCACTCCATAATTTAATGCAGTTGCTTTCAGCTGGAGCAGGTCAGAAAGCCCTGAGTATGTTTCCAAGGTTGACTAATGCCTGATACAAACCAATGGTTGGTGCATTCTCACAGAGGTAAACTTTAGAGAATCACAAAATCAATTAGGTTGGAAAACACTTTTGAGATCAAGTCCAATCTATAACCTAACAGCACCATGTCAAATAGACCATGACACTAAGTGTCACATCCAGTCTTTCCTTAAACACCGCCAGGGGCAGTGACTCCACCACCTCCCTGGGCAGTCCATTCCAATGTCTAATACCAATATCATCTGTCTAATCACTCTAATCACCCAATGTCCAGTCTTTCTAATGTCCAACCTAAACCTCCCCTGCCTGAGGTTCAGGCCATGTTGCTACTTGCCTGGGAGGACATTCCTTTCAGGTAGTTGTAGAGTGATAAGGTCCCCCCTGAGCCTCCAGTCCTCCAGCACAAACACCCCCAGCTCTCTCATAAGACTTGTGTTCCAGACTCTTCACCAGCTCCATTGCCCTTCTCTGGACTCACTCCAGCACCTCAATGTCCTTCCTGAACTGAGGAGCCCAGAACTGGACACAGGATTTGAAGTGCCGCCTCACCAGTGCCAAGCACAGAGGGACAAACCCTGCCCTGGTCCTGCTGGCCACACTATTGCTGACACAGCCCAGGATGCCACTGGCCTTCTTGGTCACCTGGACACACCTGGCTCATCCCCAGCACCCCCAGGTCCCTTTCTACCAGGCAGTTTTCCAGCCACTCTGCCTCCAGCTTCTAATGCTGCAGAAAGTTCCTGTGACAAAAATGCAGTTCTTGTGACTAAAAACCTTTAGTCAAATCAAGCCCCTAAGCAGACTTCAGCAATGCAATAGGAAAAGAGTTGCAAAAGATACCTTCAGTATTTCATCTGGCTAGGGTTCTCTCTTAGGTAAACAATAGGTTAGTAAAGCTAAAATTCTCTAAGCAAATCTGACAGGTTTTTATACATTTCAAAAAGGAGGAATTTTAACATGTGTGTCTAAGTGGCTTCATCTTTGGTAACTCAAGAAAAATGATAGGTAGATAGTTAGCAGCTGGTGCCAGAATCAACATTCTTTCTTTTCCTAGAAGCTGAAGATTTAAAGATTTTCCCATCAGAAGGATTTATGCAAGGATTTATGGATCCTGAAAAAATTGGCTTAACCTGTATTATTCCCCTGTCTTTTGGATATTTTATTTTTAACTAACTGTGGAGTTTTTTTAATTTAAAAATAGTGAACACTTCTCTATGAAATCCATGAGACCACGATGTAAACCTGCTAGTTATATTTTCCTTTATTTAACAATTTTGCATGCTTAGTATAACACTTATCACTGGAAAAGCTGCTAAATGACACAAGCTATATACAACAGCAATAATACTTTGATCAGTAATGAAACCCAGTTGCACTAAATCCTACTTGTTAACTAGAAATGGTTAGTAACAAAAAATTGTTATTCAAACTAGTTTCCTTTCTCTGGTAGCTGTTTCTGCTTTCCCTCACCTGAACAACAATGACCAGCCCTTGGTCCATTTCAGTATAAATGACATCTGAATTATGTCTTGATCTATTTATTTGTAAAAGGATTGTTTTCTTATCTTTTCTGAAACATTTGAAAAAGAGATAAAATCTCTAAAAATCCTAGAAATGATGGCAATAAGAAAGTGTCAGTCCAGGAGGGAAGTAGTTTCTATGCAAAGATTAACTGTGGTTAGAAGTTTACCACAATTTGTATCTGTAATAGAAAGAGAGAAATTGCAGCTAGACTAGGAAAACACACTAATTTTGATGAATAATCATCCAAATGGAATGTTGTCAATTCAGCTGATCCTGTTGTAACTCACCTGATTAAAAAACTAACTGAAATAATTTCCAAGCTACTAGCAACTGTTTTTGAGAGTACACTAAGGAATAGTGAAATTCAAGAGGCTGAATTTTAGCAAATATAGAGCCTATGTTCAGAAATGGGAAAAAGAAAGTGTCAGGGATTTGAAGAGGAATAATCTTAACTTCAGTTCCTAGAAAAGAACTGGAACAATAATCAGCTAAACTATTTGTAAGCACTTGGAAGATAACAGGGAGGTAAGTAACAGCCAACATGGATTTGTTGAGAATAAACCTCTCCCAACTAACTTTGCTTCTTCTTATGATGGAATAGTAGGGTTTGTGGACAAAAGAGAGTCAATAGATGCCAGATACCTCTTGACTTTAGTCGGAATTTTGACAGCTTCTCACATAACATTCTCATAAACAATGTTAAGAAATTTGGTCTCAGCAAACTATAGTAACATCAGTGCAAGACCAAAGAATAATGTGTGATAGAGACCAAAGTTAGTATTTTTATGAATAGCAGTAAGTTTGAATGACCCTCAATCACACTAAACGGAGTAGCACACAATCCTTTAAAAATGGAAACCTAGTTCAAAAACTAGGACGTAAGTGAATAAACATACAGGATAATCTGTGTAAATAATGTGATCAACAGATTGGGTGACAATTCTTCATGAGCAGCTCAGAAGGTTATACATCACAAACTCTGCTTGAAACAACAATTTCATATAGCTGGGTAAAGAGGAAAATATAATTCTGATATGTATAAACATAAGTTTCATCTAGAAGTTATGTCTACTCAATATGATAAGACCACAGAGGGAGCCAATGCTATGTTTTCAAGGTCTTTATTAAAGGGATGTATAGAGTATTTGGAAAAAGTACAAAGTGGAAGAATGATCAGAGGTCTAGAAAGTATGATCTATGGAAAAAAATATGCTGAAGGAATTTGGAATGTTTAGACTGGAGAAGGAGTGGCTGGAGGGGGTGATAACACTCTTTAAATATGTAAAAAGTAATAAATAGAACAAACTGTTCTGTCTTTAGCAGGCTGAGATTGTAGGCACTGCAGCTCAGTCCTGAATGGCAAAACACTATCCGTGAGCAGAGTGAGGACTGGAACAGGCTGTCTGAGGACATTGTGGCCTCTCTGACATTGGATACTTAGGAGACTAGCATTAGACAATCACCTGCCAAGACTTTGGATATAGTCAGTCTTCTTGTGGAGAAAGATGTGGTGACTGTGAGGTTTCTTTCACTCTCTTTTCCATGGGCTATGATAAATATAAGCTAACAATAAAACACTGTATTTTTGCCCTTTTAATTCAGTATGTGGAAAATTTTTCTGAAACCGGAGGTTTTCATAGTATCTTGTTGCTGAAGAGACCACATTTCAGGCAAGGAAAATTAAGAACTTGAAAACACCCAAAATGTCTTCAGTGCCTGCTGTGTTACACTGAGAAATAAAACAAAATGTTCTCAAACTACAGAGTATAGCACATAGTTTGGTTAGTTCATTTGGATGTGGCTTTCAACAACCACACACTTAGTGGAAGTTTCTTTTAAGCTTCAGGGGATTTATTAGCCATCAGCAATAACTGGACTTTCTTATTGAAAGAGATGGGATCTAATTGGTTAACTGAAGCCATGGGCTGTCACTTTGGTGAGGAGACCTCTAAATTAAGAGTGATGGGTGAAGGAGAGGATGATGAACAATGAAGTGAGGAAGTGGTGGATTGTCAGGGAAGCAAAGGTCATGCATATGAGTATGTTCCCTTTGGATGTTTCCACAGAAATTCGTTAATCTGAAAACATTTTTCTTTTAATATATGGGTCCATGGTACTCATATTCAGTAGGAAATGCAGTTTATTTTCTTATGACAGATGAAATTTTTCCTCTTTCTCTGTATCCCAATTCAGAACACGCTAAACATTTTAGAGATTTCCTGATATTAAATCAACTTTCAGCAACAAGTAGTAAGTTGATTTTTAAAAAGAATATTCTTTAAAAGGTTCATGAAGACAAGAACCTATATTCTGTTTTGAAAAAGTATAACAGAAGTCGAGCTTACAAGTATAACAGAGAAGTGCAACAGAAGATTAAATTTAGAACCTAAGGCCAGAATAACTGAGGCAGGACTACTGTGCTATTTTGACAGGGGAGTATTTTGAAAACTGAAACAAGTTTTAGTGGTGGGAAGAACTTGCTACCATAAACACCTCTAGATTAAGACTGAATGACCTTCTAGGACAGGCTGCAGATATGATGAAGCAATCTGTAGGTGCCTAAATTAGGAAATTAATACGCTGAAGAGTTTGCATTTTAGGCACATTTTCTTTTGGACTCAATCTCAAAAATTAAACAGTTTTTCTCCGGGTGAAAGGTAAGCAACAGTTTTCCAACAAGACCACCCCAAATGCAGTGCGAATACAAGGTCTTTCAGCACATGTGGTACAGACCTAGGACCACAATCTTTTCACTACCAGAAAAGATCATTGGCATAAGGTCCAGGAACCATAACAGAGCACAGTAAACCAAACACTTCTCATTTTTTCTTTGTGCATTATTATGGAGTAACTAGAATGCTATAATGTATTTGGTCCCGAAGTGACGACCAGCTAGATTCACTGCGTTCTGAGCTGTCTGATAACCCTCAGGAACAGATCTCCTAAAGGAGTATAACATTTTTCTGTCTTCTTTAGACAATTAATATGTTTGTGAACTAGAATATCACACAAGATCTGCAATTTACTTCTCATGGTGACTTGCAGTGATTTCTGTACATCAGCAGCAGTAGATTGTATTATATCATCAGTAAGTCATTGTACTACTACTTAGTGTGTTCAGTTTGGTAAATATGATTCACTGAAACATCCGTGAAAACTCAGGATTTGCAAACAGTGCTTCTTATGAGATCAGAATGCATTTTCTGCGCCATCACAGGAGCATTATTTTAAGCTCATGGATGGTTGTAAACAGCTTTGTTTAAGATTTCCCAGTCATTTGCAAAGCAGGTTTTCTGAAGATTTTAAAGTTTGAAATCTTAAGAGAGTATATGAATATTAATTTAAAAGTTTTTGTTTCTTTCCTTGAATTTGAAGTCATTCCTACCCAAGCAAAGTCAACAGAGCACTTTTCATGGATCTTTTGCATATGACATAAACAAATTATTTAAAAAACCTGTTTGGATTATGCAGAATAGATGGTTTGTACACACCTCTCCATGGTGTTACAACAGTCACTTGTCTTAGTCACCTTCAGTATTCTGAAGAGACTCTTTAGATGACACTTACTGAAGACATGTGTGAGCAGAATATGGAAAAGCATGTAAATTTTCCAGGAATCTCTCTAGTTTGGGTAGTATTGTTTTTGAAGTACTGTTATTTGTGTTAATCCTGACATTGTCATTTACTCAGATGAAGACATTCTTCAGTTAATTTGTACTGTTAGTCACAGAATATGTAACTTGCAGTCTTGCCAGAACAATATTTTCCTCTTTTATTTTCCTGACATACTTTGAGGACTGTTTAATATGCTCCTCCTGTTATTCAGAGATATAGTCCAAGTCCGTCATTTCTTTGTGGAACTCTTCTGGTTCGTCTGAGATACGACCAGTAATGAAGGTTTTATTCAATAATATTCAACCTTCCTTTGCTCAGTTGGTTAAAGCATGGTGCTAATAACACTGAGGTCCCAAGTTATATCCCCTTACGGGCCATTCACTGAAGAGTTGGACTTAGTGATACTTGTGGGTCCCTTCCAACTCAGAATATTCTGTGATTCTATGAATATATCACATTTACTCATTAGTGATGTGTAAATATCTAAATGTAAAAAAATTGAAATGCATTGTTTCAAAGAATAAGGGTCGAATTCTGACACCAGATGAAAAGAAGATAATGAACTGATGCACATGAGCAGAACATTCTCTCTAGTGTGTGGAAAACATTTATTAGCTGTATGAGTCCCTTGTTACTAAACACAAGGACTAGCTTCCTTTGTTCCTTAGAAGGGCTATGAAGGGATAGGTGGAAAAGACAGACCACAAATTCTGCTCACAAGAAAGTGCTTTGATGTACATTTAAATAGGAGAACCATCAGCAGGTGCAGAGGACCCAGCAGATATGATCATTGAAGGAAATATGAAAGCAATTGATAACAAAACTGCCTGAGATGCAATGTACTAGCACCATATGTGGCAGACACCAGGAAGACTTGTTATGTAGTCAGGATATTTAAGAATTAAGCCATTTAACCTTGGATTCAAAATCAGAACTTATATCTTGACCTGTGTTATTCAAAATATTGTCCCTATGCAGCAAGACCTACATCAATATTGTTTGTTTTCTCACAGTTTCTGCTACGTTTAGTTTAGTATTTAAACCAGATCCTCATCTGCTGAGACTGCTTTAAAATGAATCACCACACCTCATTAAATTATAAATGAGAATCTAGCCAATAACATTAAAGAGTTATCACATTTTTTGCACACACATGGCTGGAAGTGCATAATGTCCCTTTCCTTCCTTTTATAATTTTTTTTTTTAAAACATAAATATTATTAACGCACCTTTTACAGTTTTTCCTCTTAATTAACTAACATTATTTGTCATTGTGGGCCATTGAAATCATGGTTTGATTGATGACTTTGCCAGTGGCTGGCATCATCTTTAATTTTAATGCAATAGAGAACCATATTTGTCCTCACCAGCACTATCATCATGCAGATGCACTGCTAGGCTTTCTGGGGACGTTTGTTATATTGATATGCTGAACCACTCTGCTGCTTTCCCAGGGAAGATCACGGAGTTGCTCTATTCTGGAAGTTCTGGAGAAAAGGTGGAGATGTAGCATTTTCTTATTTTAATGCATTCACATTAAAAAGGGGAAGTATTACCAGTCTTACCAGAGCAATAGCACTCACCTTGGACATTTAGCCTGATCTGAAGGATCATTAGATAGAAAGATTTGTTTGTACAACAAAAGCAAATCTGAGAAGTAGCACTAGAGAAAGAATATAGGCTACTTCTACCACAAAGACAGAAGGGAATATCCAAGGGAATAGAAGCCTGTAAAATGATCATAGACGGGTTTATTTTTGTATCCAAACTCTAGAAAAAACTTCATTTCAGTCTAGAAAACACAACATGCCATTGTTTAAGCTGTGTTGAACTCCTTTGGGCTACCACAGCCACATATATTTACAAGAAGTATAACCAGAAGGTTTCTTCTTGCCTTTGCCTACCATTGGGACGTCACTTTGAAAACAAGTTGTCAGTGAGGCTGAGGCAAAGTCTGTGATTTTGAGGCAAAGTTTTCTTTCTCCTGTCTTTGAGCATGAACTGCTGATATACAGCTGGCTTGATGCACACACATGATACAAGTGGAAAAACAAAAAAGCAGTTTTACCAGTCTGAAGTAAATATATTGTTATCTAGGGAATGAGTAGGTAGCTCAGTAATTAGTAATAACTAATTGACCATAATTCATTAACCACTGCATAGACTAATGCATGCACAATCACTGTGGTTGCTTTTCTTTGTCTCCTAGACATAGAAATCCAGACAGCTGCAGAATCAGTGAAATGCTTAGGAATGTGTCCATTTGCATCACTCCTGACTGCCTAAGACTAGAAGGGTAACTTTGTACCTAGCCCATGAGGATCAGAGCAAGAAGGTAAGCTTATCAATTATTTCAAGCTAACAATATTTTGGGAAATAGAATGTCTGGATAAGTAGGTTATTTTCATGGAAGAATCCACACATAACAATTTTGCTGCTGACCTGCTGGTTAGTTTTCAGGAGGTCCTTTCAGTTCTCTGTGATATATTTGCACCATCTGTACATGGGGATTAAAATGTCTCTCCAGAGTGCTTTAAGATTGATGAGAGTTGTAAAGATGACTTTCACAGTGCTTACCCACAAAAGATACACTTCAGGCAAAGAAAGATTCCTCAAGCCTCCAGTGATTCCATGCTCATCAAGGGTTTATTCCAGGCACAACTTCTTCCATAGGTTCATAAAAAAATTCAGTCTACCAGACAGCTGAATGTATCGACCATGTGCAAATATGCACCTTTTTTTCCTGTTAGGGTGTCATTGTTTGAGGTTTCTTTAATAACATAAAGTTGTACTATTATGAAATCATATCCTAGCAATTTGTCTCAACAAGACCACCAGCTAAGAGCTAAGATGACAGTTTGCAGCATCATCTTCATTTCAAATTATGACTTGAACATCATCATCAAAAGACAGAGGCACAAAACTTAGCAGGTGAACAGGTTTTAATACCTGGTACATACCATGAGTTTTCAAAAATTTACTAGGCAGAAACTTGGTGGGTATCAACTTGAAAACAGAATTTTTCACAAACAAGAAATACCTTGATACTAAAAGTGTTCCTTGAGTAGAAAGAAACTTTATTTAAGAGTCACAGAAAAACTATTTGTTAATAGCACAAAAATGGCCCAAAAACAATAAGGTACTTAAATATGGTACTGAGGGCCAGGCACAGATTTATTCTAAGCATTAAGAGAAATTCTCATCCATTAATGTCAGCCAGTGCACTCACAGACTGGATGACTGGACAGGAGAGCAGCTGCAGAGTTTTCCTGTTTATGCACAGCTGCATCCAACCTTTCTGGATAACTGCTCTGATTTATAAAGGATAGCTCTTTCCTATTAACTTAATGCTAGGTTGTGTTATTTCAGTCAGTTTGCTTTTTCAGTTCTGCCAATGTACTAGAGCAGAAGTGACACAATGCACTTAAAATACCAGTAGTAACCAGGTAACTGAACAGGTTTTGCTTTAGACTAATAAAAACATGAAGCATTTAGCATGTTCCCAGTTAAGTGAATACAGGATATTATTCTAAAGCTGTCATTCATTATAAGAGAAGACTAAACTCAATGCCCCAGCAAGCCCCATCCTATTCAAGGTAATTATGAGACAAGACTAGACCAAAAATTTTACCAAACAGGTAAAATCAATGTTCTCAAAATTCTCAAAATGTTTCTCAAACCAAGCATTTCACATACCCTTGTTTCATCATTCATTCCAAACAAAATTAATATTTATGACTTTTAAGTCACTGTTCATGCATGAAACCCTGGCCTATTTCTCTATAATTTCAATAGGGGTGATGTTTCACCCTATATTCTTCATATGCTGTAACTAAATCCAAGGTATATCACAGAGCTGATTAAAAAAAAAAAAAGAAAAAATGAGACTTGTCTACTTTTATGCATTGAGATGTTTCTATTTTCTAAATTTTCCCATGTTAAGTAGAATATTTCTGCCCATATTTGCTGAAGTACACATAAAACCGATTAATAGAAAGAGTGGTTGTTTTAAAAAATTTTTCTCTAATTGGAAGATACCACTTCATATTATTTGGTTGACAGTTTTGTAGAAAATAGTGAGGTTTCTGTAATGGAGAATGATTGTCAAATGTGTGTTTTGCAGACCTGTCACCAAAAATTATTTTAATAATCCTACAATGATCAGATCATAATACTACATTTGGGCATAAATGGTTGCAAGTGTCCAGTTTCTTGATCTCTCACACAGGACTTCCAGACCTTTAGAAGCCATGCAAAACTTGAGAGCAGTTAGAACTAGGTGAAGAAAACTCAGACCAAAGGCATTTTCCAGGCATACAAAGCCATTTGTAAGACACTGCTGTGGAGCAATAAAGATCTTAAGAGAAAGAGGTGATAGGTCTAAATTCTGTAATGTAAGTAGCATACAGAGGCACCAACCTGAGTGTCAGAAGTTGTTAAATTGTGTTAGGTGGAACTGCAAAAAACCTAATCTGGCTGAGCACAGCACATCACCAGCTCAGCCCGGCCAATTTGTCCTAGAGCTGACATATCACTGCTTGTTTACAGACAGCAGAACCTCAGTCTGAGACTGGACAACACCTTTGGAGACATCTAGTTCAATCTGGGGTCAGCTAGAGCATGAAGGTTATATCCAAGTGGGTTATAAATATCTCCAATGATGAAGACTACACAATCTCTCTGGGAGGCCTATTCCTAAGCTCAATCAGCTTCACATTAAAAAGAAAAATAATTTTCTACATTTAAAAGTAATTTCCTCTGTTTCAATTAGCTCCCAATGCCTCTTGTCCTGTCACTGAAAATACCTGAGAAGATCCTGGCTCCATCTTCTTTGCTACTCTTCAACAACACATTCAGAAGACCCACCTGAGCTTTCTCTTCTCCAGGCAGAACAGCCACAGCTCTCTCCTCCTGTCCTTGTATGACACATTAATGCACAGCACTGCCCTGTACTCCACAGCATAGCTGTGCCCTGAGGGAGATTTTTTGCATCTTACAAGAATCTTAATTTTGCAGCCATATACACCCTGAATGCTAGGATCCATGTTCAAAAGTATTATAAATCCATTTTCTTAAAATATCAGGAGAATATTACGTGAAGAGGAAATGCAAGTTCAGGGCTCTTCTATCCAACAGACCAATATCAGGGGCTGCACTGGAAGTTAGTGATTTCCTGAGAAATGTATGCCTGAAGCTGAGGATGTGTCATCCTGTGCACATCTGTAGAGTCCTTAGTCCCGTATGTAAGCAAAACTATTTTTTTCTTAACTGATGTCCTGAAAACTCCTTTTCTCTCCACCTTCTTCTTTCATTCTCTGAATTATGGGCTCTTTCTTCAAGCCATGTCTGGCTGTGTCGTCTGGATAGAGTTCAGAGACTGGGAAATGAAGCAGCTATGCTGGTTGGTTAAATCTTTATTGTTCTCTCTTTTGGTTTCAAGTCCATGTTACAGAGGCCTCAAAATGCATTATAAACATATGTACTGTATGTGAATGAATGAGGTTGGGCAGGCAGCTATCCAACAATGACTGTGCCTAAATGCAATTCTGACCCTAACCACTTCACTGCAATGCTGTAACAGAGCCGTATCCTGTTGGCAAAGTGCCACAACTTAAAAAAAAGGAGTGTGGTTTCAACTCTTTGGGGATTTAGAGTTCCTACCAGCCTTTAGTCGCTAGATGTCAGGGCTTTCTCTGGCAGTACCCATCCCAACTAAAATATTGTGCTTCTGTAGTTCAGTGTACTGCAGGCATTTCTTATCAGCTCTGGGTGCCAAATGAATGCTCAGGGTATGTGATAAAGATTACCAATGTAAAGCTAAAGTAATGATTTTTGATTGTGTGAAAAAACGTGACAGTCTTCACACAAAAAATTACATGACTTTCAAGCACAGTGCCTAATGAACTGACTAAAGAAAATAATTGAAAATATTGATCCCTTTGCAGCAGCATGACTCAGTAATTGCAGTGGATCCAGTACTTATCTGAAGAGCACAGAGTGAGCCAAACATCCAGAATCTGACATGTTACAAGACCTGCACTCTGTAGCACTGAATTCCCTCATAATTTAGAAAGAAAACAGCTGCCTTTTGTGGAGTGTATTCTGATGAGATGAGTAAAGCTAGAAAAAAGAAGAACAAGGATCATTCTCTAGCCATAAGAGCAACAGCCCAACCTGTCACCTGTGCCCAATTCACAGCCTTTTCCCTCTCCTGAACCAGGGAGTCTGCAGTTTCCCTGGAAATGGAGATCTCTCCTGGCAGGGGAGACACCCCCAGCTGGCAGTGCTCTGAGAGAGGGATGGTGACAATGACCAGGCATCATGCAGGTTGCTACACTGCAGGGCCAGCCATGTTCTGGGATGTGAGCCTGTGCCTTGACTTTACCCAATTAGCTACTAACAGGGGTCACGACATGCCTGGTGTAACAGCCTGGCCAGGAGAGTCCAGTGGCTGACATGAGGGATGTGTTGTGGTGGCCTTGCCAATTTCAGGCTGCCCTTCAGAGACAAACGTGCCCACTGGGCGCTAACTCACAGCCTGCCAGGTAAGAGCAGGAGGGACTGGAAATACCTCAAGCTGTGAATTATGGAACTGGGTGTCCTCCTGGTCTCTGTACCAACAGCCTGTGTTTATGCCTCCATCCTGCCTCAAGTGTGCACAGTCTGTTCCATGGTACCTCAGACCCCATGCCATCCCTCAGTAATCCTGTTTTCTTCTGTGTCTGCTGTCACTGAGCAAGGTCAAGCTGTTCTTTGAAAAATATGTATTTTGTCTGTTAAGGTCAGTGAGCTCTCTGTCTGTATGTCAGTAACCTTTAATCCTATTTTGGAATGTTGATCCTTCTGTTCTTTGATTGCTGCTATCACTTTATTACAGTTTGCTGCTGGAATTATGTTTTAGTCAGAGTCACAACCTACATATATATACTTACCATTATAGATTTAATTGCTCAAATTACTAATAAACTTTATAGCAGTAGTATAGTTTGAGTTCCATATCTATCCAGGTTTATAGCTCCTTTTGCAAAACACGTTATTAAGATCCAATTACTGTAGCATGATTTGTACATTTGTTGAGAAGAGAGCATAACCCCAAATTAATTTAATGTAGGCTGTTAATCAAGTGACAAAATCCTGCATGAAGAAAATTCCTTGACTGAGGTGTAGAAGCTTCCAAAGGCTGGTGCCAGTCCCAGAAGTCATTCATAGTCTAAATACTTGTAGTATAATATTCTTGTATATTTTTTTACATACACACATATACACATATTCCTGTCTATATAAATACAAGCTGTATAAATGCTCAACATTATATATGTTCTTCTTGCATTAAATAATTTAAAAACTGACTATTTTCCTGACATAATAGGATATAAATACAATAGTCAAAGAAGAGATAAATAATACTATGGAAAGGAGTATTGTGGATTTTTAAAACACAATCCAAAAAACTTTCTAATAGGCAGATATGTTTTTAAAAGCCTCTGAAATTTGGGAATGGAAAGGCAGCCATCAGGCCTTATGGGACTGTCATCACTATGCATAGGTTTCCCTTCCCTCTCTAGCACATGTGGTCCTAATTGCTGTGTTGGCGAGACCGTGGGGCTGGATTCTTCATGAACTGGCTGTAACATTGGCAGACATTTACTCATCCACTAGCAGTTTTTAATGGAAAATCTGTGTCCATTCATGCTAGAAAAATGCTTATGTTAGAACAGAGGAAAACTAAACACAGAAAACCAGATATCAGTAGCTTTTCTAGCTGCCAATAGTGGATATTCTACTACTTCATTAGCATTTACTGTATTAAATTTGAGGACAAACCAGTGAATGAGATTAAACATTAAAAAATATTTTGCAGAATTGCACATATTTTTACCGTATTTCTAATCCTTCCTATGCCACAAATTGAAGATTATACAGCATGTGATAATAAACTGATAACTTGTTTATACCTCACTCAAACATATGAGCAAGACTCACTGGAAGTTGCAAAATTGCAGCTGCCATATAGGCTGGTTAAGGCACATCTCCTTAGAGAGAAATAAGCACTTCACTTGTGGTTGTTGTACATAACATACAGCTGTTTGACCAGGAGAATAATAATTCTCAGTTAGAGGCCCCACTGACCTCCAACTTTTCAGGAGTTTCTCTTCACTTACCAGGAGTCTTCCTGCACTTCACAGCTTCAAACACTCCCTTGGCATTAAACAATTCTTATATTAACTCTGCTTAGAAGGATATTTATTCAACCATAAGAAAATGGGAATTTTAAAGTCAGTAATCTTCCAAGTCTGTCACTCACTGGGGTGTGAGAGATCACATTCAAGTCTCTGATACATTAAGTTGGAGCAGAAGATCAAGTCTTGTAACAGGAGCAGAGGTTGAGTCTAGAGCTGAAAACAACATTAAGACAGATATAGAACAAGAAAGAGTAATTACACTGGTGCAGAAAACTCTGTGTGGGTGACAGGAAACATGAGTAACAAGTGTTAAAAAGGGAAGATTGGATTGAAAAGGATCTACAGCTGGAGCCCCTCAAGAATCAGTCTCCAGGACAATTTATTATTTCAGGTTTTTTTCACATTTTCAATACTGAATTTGGCACAAGTAGTAAAAATCATCTAACAAAATTTGTTGATGACACAAGCATCATCAAATACAGATAGATACATAGATGGATAGATAGATAGATAGATAGATAGATAGATAGATAGATAGATAGATAGATAGATAAAGATAGATAGATGGCTGATTTTCCATATTGGGAAAAGCTGAGGAATCCTGGAGTCCCTACAGCAAAGTATTACCAGAAAAAGATGGGGAAATAAGCTATGTGATGAAGACAATTCACATTGGAAGGTATCCAAAGAAGGGCAACAAACCTGGTAAAGGTTCTGGAGCACAAGTTTTATAAGGAGCAGCAGAGGGAACTGGGGTTTAGCCTTGAAAAAAGGAGGCTCAGATGAGACCTTACTACTCTTCTGCAACTACCTGAAAGGAGGCTGTTGCCAGGTGATAATTGGTCTCTTGTCCTGGGTAAAAAGCCACAGGATGAGAGGAAATTACCTCAAGTAGAACCAGGCAAAGTTTAGATTAGATATTAGATATTCCAAAGCCTGACCGCTAAAAGAGTGGTCAGGCTTTAGAACAGGTTGCCCAGGGAAGTGGTGGAATCCCCATTCCTGGAAGTCTTTAAAAGGTGTGTGGATGTGGCAGTTGGGGATATGGTCTAATGGTGAACACAGTGGTGCTGGGTTAACAGTTGGGCTTACTGATCTTGGAGGCCTTTCCCAAGCTAAATGATTCTAAGATTCTTTGTGCGGAGAAGGGCTACCAGATTTTGCAACAGAGACAAACTTTATTTACAAAGGGATAGAAAAAGAGATTTGTTGTCTAACCTAGAAAAAAACAGAATTTAGAATAGCTATGATGGTTAGCTCTAGATACACCAGGTATACAAATTCCAGTGAAGAAAGCAACTGTATAAAGGGCATCAAAGGGCGTCATTGACAATGAGTATGAAATGGAAAATTAATGTTTTTATTAGTGGATTAAAAAAGCTGTTTGGCAATCAAAGCAGTGAGGTTCTGAAACTTTTCCCAGTCAAATAGTGTCTCCTGGATAAAATAGCTTTAAAATATAGTTTGATTGATCTGTAAAACAGATCAGAAGACACAGCTTCCAGCTATGTCAAGATGCTCAATTCAGTGTTCTAAATTCTGCAGTTTTGGGAGCAGAGTGTGAACTTGAAACTTGACTGCCCACATCTTTTCAACATGCTTAGCCACCAGTGCTCAATCACAGTGTATTTGTTCCCAACACCTCTAAATGTCAAGCTGTTATCTTATCCATTGATGGTCTGTAGTTGGTGTTCCCATATCTTGTTCTGACATGTACTCTGGCCTCTTTGAAAGATTAGACCATGAAGCTAAACTGGAAAAAATGTGCATACATAGTGGGTTTAGACATTCAATTCCTTTAAGCAATCTGGACCAAAGCAACCTGTCCAAGATAACATGGGAAGCCTGTCTCAGAGTAGGAAGTCACGTCTAAACCTAATGGTCATTTTTCTGTGAGAAATCACTGGGGACTTGGAAGATTTAAGTTCAGATTGCTTTGGAAGGCCACTCTTACAACTTGAATGACAAACGTTGCTTTAGGTCTAAAAATTCTTTTAACAACATAGTGATAAACAGATTTGTTTCAGATTTTTACAAACTGTTGTTTCCCAACAAAATAAAATTTACTGAAAATCTTCCAAACAGATTTTACTCCAGCATCCTAACCACTGGGGTGTAGGCTGTTTTGTATTTTAAATTAAATATTTGAAAGGATGTCATTTTTATCCTATTTTAAAATGAAACCAAATGTTCAAACTTTAACATTTTTCTTAAAACAGTGTTCTAATTTTCCATCCAGGAACATTCCAGCTGCTATTTGATTCACTAGGCCATGCTTCTTATGAGCAGATGAAATGAAATAAATTACAAGATTCTCAGCAAAGCTTGTATCAATATTTCTACAGGATCTTTATGACCAAGGCTCAGTAGTAGCTTCTCAGTGAAAATGAATTGGTCATTTGAGGTAAATGGAATGCAGTATTTGGTACTGACATTTCTTTTTAAATTCTGCTATTTCTTTTAGGCACAATCACTTTCAAATGATAAAATAGGCATATATAAAAATGGAAGCATAATAAAAGCCTTCAGAACAAATGCAAATACTGGCTTTCCTGTGTCTCTTAATTTTGTGTCCTTATAAATTTATTGCTAATCATCAACTCTTCTTTTGCCAAAGATTAAATGAAAACATATTTAGTAATGAAAGAAGTCCAACAATACTTCAGCAGAAAGTTGCAGCTCTCTTTTTGTATAAATTGAACATCAATGTCTGCTAAGATGCCAGCAGGTAAAACTCCACTTGGACAAAGGGAAACAATAAAACTATATTCTGCTTTTGCATTAACAGTTTTTGCATTGAATCCTTGGATACTGAATGCTCACTTTCAGGACTAATTTCTTGAATCATGAGGATTTAATTCTTCATTTCTAATGGCAGATCTAGCTTTCATATAAAACAGTTAATTCTTGTTCAATGCTTTTCTAGATATTAAAATTCATTAAAGTTGTGGCTTTTTCTCTTTAAGATAGTGTACCTATCTTTCAAGTGATTCCTTGGGAATTACACTCTCACAGAAATGCCTTCTTGCTGCCTGCATCAACACCTTTTTTGCCTTAACCACAATGACATGGTATCACGTGATATCTCTATATGAAAGCTGTTAGGTAACCTGTCTATACAATAATTAATTTCTGTGATTTTGAAATATTTAGCATGGTTAATTTTCTTTTTAGCTTTTTCTTTTCATTCTTAAGGCTCTGGCTTTGCAATAGCATTATGCATTTTTACATTTTTCCTAGTAAATCTTACCCTCTAATATTTATGTAGTGGGCTGACTGTGTCTGGACACTGGCTTCCCACCAGTGCCACTCTCACTCCCCTCCTCAGCTGGGCAGTGAAGAGAAGATAAAACAAAAGGCTCAAGGGTCAAGAAAAGGGCAGGGAGAGATCACTGACTAGTTACAGTCAATTTGACAAAATTATTTTGATTTGTTACCTGTCAAGTCAAAGTAAGGTAATAAGGAATAAAACCAAATCTTAAAACACATTCCCCCACCCCTCCCTTCTTCCCCAGGCTCAACTTTATTTCCCATTTCTCTACCTCCTCCCACCAAGCGGTGCAGGGGAACCAGGAAAGGCAATTGTGGTCAGTTTATCCTATGTTGTCTCTGTTGCTTCTTCATCCTCAGGGGTAGGACTCCTCACACTCTTTTCCTGCTGCAGTGTGTGCCCCTCCAGGGGCTATAGGTGGATCTTTGTTTCCCCTTGGTCCTCCAGGAGCTGCAGGGGCACAGCTGCCTCCCTATGGTCTGCTCTATGGGCTGCAGAGAAATCTCTGCTCTGGCACCTGGAGCACCTCCTCCTTGTTCTTTTTCACTGACCTTGATGTCTGCAAAATGGTACCCCTTGTTTATTCTCACTCCTCTTTTCTCTGGCTGCAATTCACTCCTGCACAGTAAATTTGAGGTGCTATGACTGCCACACAGCATTCACCAATGGCAGGCCCGTCTTGGAACTGGCTGACATTGGATCTATTGGACACAGAGGAAGCTTCTAGCATCTTCTCACAGCAGCCAACCCTGCAGGCCTCTTGCTCTGAAAACCTTTCCACACAAACCTAATACAGCTTGATGAAAACTGTGCGAGCCATCTTTCTCCTCTTTTCAGCTTTGTTGAAATCATCATAAGTGTGAAACTTAGTAAAGGACTTTCAAAAATATGGTGTAGCTGTAGAATGTAAACAACTGTACTGCAAAAAATGGGCAAAGATTGTGGTTAACAGGGAATAGTCAACGCTTGTCAGCATTAACTGGGAGCTATGGCTCATTCCTTCCAAGTTCACAGCTTGGCCTTGCAAGGTGCTGAATATCTTTGTCAGTGCATAAGGGTGGTGCTGAGTAAATTATATGCTGAATTGGTAGCACTGCTTAGTATTAAGGCTGCAAACATTTCCTGTTATAAGACCTAGTTGCTTATACTTTTGCCAAACTAACTGTTTAGGTTGAAATTTTCCGTGTGCGGCATTTGCCTTGTGAAGAAATCTTTTGGAAAATTTCAGCCAAAATGTTTCTGCTGTGAAGCAAGAGAAAAACATGCTATTTTTTGCAGTTAAGAAAACAGTCCTGTAACCTTTACTTTGGCGGCTCTTGTGCCCTCCTCATATGCTGAGCAGGAAATTGCCATCTGGCAAAAGGGTGGTCTATGTGTCACTGATGCGCTGTTTGCTATCCATACAAGAAACCACTTATAATGTAAATCTTGGAAAAGTCCAATTTGTATGAACTCACTAGCAGTTGGCTAAAACTTGACCACAAAAATCCCAGAAACTTCTGTTCTTATGAAGCATACTGACATTTCAGGCCTGTTTAATTTCTTTATTGATGGTCTGGATGAGGGGATCAAGTGCAGCCTCAGTAAGTTCACAGATGACACCAAGATGGGTGAGAGTGTTGATCTTCTGGAGGGTAGAAGGCTCTGCAGGAGGGTCTGGACAGCTTGGATTGATGGCTGAAGGCAAATGGTGTGAAGTACAACCAGGACAAGTGCTGAGTCCCACCCTTGGGTCACAATAACCCCCCTACAGGCTGTGCAAAGAGTGCTTGGAAAGGTGCCTGGGAAAAAAGACCTGGGAGTGCTGATAAACAGCAGCTGAAAATGAGCCAGTGTGTGCCCAGGTGGCCAAGAAGGCCAATGGCATCCTGACCTGTGTCAGCAATAGTGTGGCCAGCAGGAGCAGGGCAGTGATTGTCCCTCTGTTCTTGGCACCTTGTGTACTGTGTCCAGTTTTGGGCCTTCAGTTCAGGAAGGATATTGAGGTGCTGGAGCAAGTCCAGAGTAGGGTCATGGAGCTGGTGGAGGGTCTGGAGCATAGATCCTATGAGGAGCAGCTGAAGAATTTGAGGGAGAAACAGAGGCTCAAGGGAGACCTTATCACTCCCTAAGTGACAGAGAGGAGGCTGAGGGGAGGTTGAAAGGAAGTTGAAGCTGGGTGGGGGTCGGCCTCTACTCCCAGGTAATAAGTGACAGGATGATAGGAAATGCTCTCATGTTGCACCAGGGGAGGTTTAAGTTGGACATCTGGAAAAATTTTTTCACTGAAAGGATGATTTGCCACTGGAACTCACTGCCCAAGGAACTGACGGAGTCATCATCCCTGGGTGTGTTTAAGAAATGACTGGATATGGCACTTAGTGCTAAGATTTAGTTGACATGGCAGTGTTCGGTCCAAGGTTGGACACTGATCTTAAAGGTCTTTTCAACCTTTTCAACCTGATTCTTTGAGTCTATTCTTCACATTTTTCTTTCCAGGCTGGGCTGAGGCCAGACATCAAAAAGGAGAGAAAGAAGTTCTCTTCAGCACTGTGAAGTCAAGCATGAAAGTAAACATGCCCTATGCAAAGACACAAAGGACAGGTGGCCAACACAGGGAGCCATGGAAATGAAAGTGGAACAAGTAAGAGAGGTGGATGCTACTGCAGGGCAGAGACTAGTAGAAGATGGGAACTGAAACGTATCAAAAATCTACGCCTTGAAACAAAGGAAGGAAATACAGTCAAAAAATCCATGTGAAATGTAGACTAAAAGAGACTGGATAGTGGGGCTACATTTCTTGTAACTAAAAATCAGCAAGAAAAATCATAGGATGCTTATGTTATAAATCAAAAGCCTATGAAAGTGAAGTCAAGATAAAAATGTTCTAAAAGATTCAGACTTCTGAGGAATCTAATATTTCTGATAAGAAAACAACTTTAGCACCAAGTCTCCTTTTCAGCATGGAATAACAGGTTCTACAGCGATCTGTCAAGGCCACTGCCATTGTATGTCATGTTTCTATACTGCTGGTCTACATATTCATATATTTCTAAGAACACTGAAATTCCTTGTTTAAAGCTGTAATAAAACTTCTGTACTGCAATTTCATAGTTTTGTGTATTTGTAAACTACATTTATTCTGCAATCTTTGAAGATTAAAGAACTGTCAGAATAGTGAAGGACAAAAAGAAACATCGCTTGTGAATGTTATCTAAATCCTATATGAAATTTATGCTAACAAATATACCATTAAATATTGTAATAATAATGAAACCTTTTGAAAAATATTATAAAAAATTTATGGGGACTTACAGCAGTGATAAGAATAGGGATTTTTGCAGTGGTTTCCAATAAGAAATGTCACTGTCTGTTGCCAATAAATGCTACACTTGACTCATTTAAAACTTGAAAAAAATTCCTGGTGTCAATGTGAGATATGTGATGGATGACTCTACTATATGAATCAGTAATCTACCTTCTTAGATTACTCTTGACTGAATATTTATCACAGAACCACAGAATGGTTTTGAAGGGACCTCTGGAGGTCATCTGGTCCAAATGCCCTGTTCAGTCATAGCCATCTAAATCCAATTGTTCAAGCTGATATCCAGACAACTTTTGAATATCTCCATGACCTCTCTGGGCAGCCTGTACCAGTGCTCAGACAACCTCACAGAGAAGTGTTTCCAGATATTCAGAGGGAATCTCCTGGGTTTCAGTTTCTGCCATTGACTGCAGTCCTGTCACTGGACACCACTGAAAAGAGGCTGGCTCCCTCTTTTGTACACCCTTCCATCCCATAATGTATTTATATACATTAATAAGGTCTCCTTCATACATATGGAAGGAATTATTTTCATGTATGAATTAAACCATAAAGGAAAAGTGTGTATATATATATTTATATTTAGTGTGTCTTATATGTTATCCCCTTCAAATGCTTTGACAATTTAAGCCATTTAAGTGAATGAATTTCACATGCTAATAAATATACAATACTTCTGGTAGTTTTTTTTAAGGCAAAAAATAACCAAACCAAAAAATGAAACCTAGTTACACTTTTTCTTCTTAAAATTATTCAGAGTTTACTTCTGCCTTTTTAACAAATGTACTGCAAACTAGATTTCTGCCTACGCTGGTTTTTTATTAGCCAAGCAAGCAAAATTTTAATTAGTATGAAGCTGAAAGAAAATGCTACTGCATCCAAAAAGATTGTGTTGTGCTGGGTGTCTGCTTTCTAGAACAACGTGAGTTGCCACATAAGAGCTTAAACATGATTTACTTAAATTTTATACTGAAATGTTTAAATTGCATGTAGCCACTACTAGGTAGACCCAGAAAACCATTTCTGACTGAAATGAAAATACTTTAACACTTTATTTTTCTTATGAAAGGGACTTTAAACAGGTATGATCACAAAGCATCCTAAACAAAAAAGAGGCACTGCTCCAGCATCTGCTGCCATCCTCAGATTCGTTTTTTGTCATGCCTTAAAACAACATCAGAAAATCATACCTGGCATCCTAAATTTTCCTATGAACTTCTCTTTTTCTGTTTCCTATTAACCTCTCCTTTCCTGAGAATGTTGTGTAATGCTCTTTAAACATGACCTTGTTTTCCATTTCTTCCAAGAGACAACAAATTCTTTTACTTTCCGGAATCAAATCTTGTATTATTTTTCTGGTCTGTACAGCAGTGAGTTGCACCACAAACAGCTCTTCTATGGCATTTCCTGGGCCATGATTGGATTTGTCATTAAATGGACAAAGAAACTCAATCCTAGTGCAAGTTTTGAGTTTTTCTCACATGGATATGGAGACTGGGAACCTGCATCTGACACATATAATCATCACCAGGCTCTTAGTGGAGAGCAGAGCTGACAGTGGACTGGAAGCCATTCATACACAATAGCACAGGACTATCTTTGTTGACCAGGCTCTCCCTATTGAGGGGAAGCATTTATGAGTACTATCACCAGTCACAGATCAATGTGCCTGAACAGCTTCTGGACCAAAGTCGGCTTGGAAAAACCAGTCCAAACTGGTAAGGCCTGGTCTGTCCCCTGCTGCACCTAAGTATAGATGCACCTTAACTCCATCTTCAGTAAAGTTTGAAATTTCCTATTTTTCTATGTTGCTGAGTCGATCAGGCTTACTTGTTGTTCCAGGCCACTGTCTCAATAGGCACCAGCAACCAGATGTATAATACATATCTTTGAGTCAATAGAAAGAGACATTTCAGTTGTCAACAAACAACTTCAGTCATAAAAATAATTGAATTTCAAACCCTTTTATTGAAGTTTCATGCTAGGAGGACTCCAACACATGTTCTTCATAGTGACTTTGGAATTTTATTTTTCTTAGCCACTTGAAGTTTCAAATTAAACTTATTTATACTTAATTTACGTGTGGTATTTGATGGCAAAGCCATGTAGAGGCTCTTTGAGTTCATATGTTACTGAAGTACAAAACAATCCCCACTCTAAGGAAATGAAAGGCAGCATGTTAGCTTAGCTAGAGAAAAGGCTACTTTGAATGCCACAGTGCCTGGTATTAGCCAGGATAGCATAATAACTCATGTACCCAATACTTATTACCTCCTTTAATTTCTAAAAGATCTGTTTCCAGGTGTGAGCACACTTGGCGTTCAAGGACATCGTGGAATGTACCAGTAAATCATAGATAGCATCGTACATTGGACTGGTGGTTGGATACTCAATAAAAGAACACTATTCCTCTTCCGGTCCACTAAATGGGAAAAAGATCATGATGAAAAATTAGCATGTGATCTCTTTATCAAAAGCTGCATCCATAAGCAAGCATAATTCTGCTTTTTATAACTTCTAACTGTTTGGCTTTGCAATAATATTTTTTTTTAAGTTTGATTATGTGAGTAGTGCACATGTGGGATTTAGTGCACATGTATTTACCACGAGTCATCACAAATACATATCTTTTAAACCATTATAATAATTATGAGGAAATAAGTGTAACTGTGTTATGTTCAGTATAGATACCAATAAGTACATGTGGTTTTGCAATATTTACAAAGCAAATTCCTTTGGTGTTATATAAGCAAGAAACAGTTTGCATCTGTAATGTCACTTGTATACATTTAATTCAACCTGGGGCTTAGTGGGACTGTCTGTGGAAACAACCCTGTATTAAATCCATCTTTCTACATTCTGGAAAGTATTAAAATTATTTAAACAGAAGAATGAGGTGAAACTGCTCTGTGGCATATGAGGAACAAATATTGCCAGCTGAAACGCTTGGCAACCCAGCTAAGGTTGAAATACCAGCACCAACCACAGGCATGCATTTCATCTTCCACAGGACACTTTGCTGAACAGGAAAGATTGAGAAGTTTTCTTGAAACTAACTTTATATAATATTTCTTTTAAAAAAGAAATCATTACCAAACTATGTTATTGCCACAACCAGAATGATTTATGATTAATCAATTTGGGACCATCATGGTCTTCACTACAGCTTTTTAAGTGCCAGTATAAAACTATAGGAGTAAAATCATTAAATATTGTGAGAATTTTGTTTAGTCTAAGGGGTAGTGCCTGGCATTAAGATTTTTTCACTGTTTTCAAGTAGAAAGAATTAAAATTGTAAGAACATCACCACACTGCTGTGTAGACTTTTTTCTTCCATAGAAAAGCTCTTCATTCCTTCAGGTGTGGGTACTATATTTTCCTATCTATATGTACAAAATAAAAAAACCACTAATGATGAGAATAATAATTTCTGCTGTGTCATCCTTCACACAAGGAATTAGCTACCCAGAGCTGTTACTTCTTTAGTAACACTTAAATAATGAGGAAAACGCCTTTTATCTTCTGCTTCCTCTGAAGAGGGGAAGATGGTAATCTGACTAACACAAATGGATTGGATACAACATCATTTTCCCAGGTATAGGATGAAATTAGTTTAGCACACTTGAAAGAAAGCACTCTATTTTTCATATTATTTAATCTAATATACTCTTTTCTCTCAGAACTGGGTTGCCTATGCTTTTGCACTGAAGGATTTGGTGTGGCATCTGCAATGGGAAAATAGTGTTCAGCAAGAAAGAATAGTCTAGAAGCAGCATCAAACATCAAAGATAGCCCAAAGGCAGACAAAAGAGCACATCTGACTGGCATCTGACACCAATCATTGCCCATAGTGTTTTCTCACCCTTCCCCCTTACAATGTGATTCATACAGTGCTAGCAAATACAGGCCACTTCATTTGGTAAATTTTACTTACTGTTGTAATTGCAATGCTTGTTGTTGAAGGGAATACACTGTTTCTTTTTTATACTGATTTCTTTAAACAAAGATAATACTGTTTCTCCAACTTTCTGACAATGGATGATCGCTAATCGTTCTTTCAATGCCACAGAAAATGAAAAATCATAGACATTTCCCCTTACCTTTTGAGTTGACTCCTGCAATCATTCTACAGTGCCTAGAACAGAAAATGGTGACATTTCCTTAAAACTTGGTCTATTATTCTGTATAGGCAAATTACTTTTGTCTAGAGAGGTTCATATGACAGAGTGTTGACAACACTTTTCCATTATCCTTGTATTCCCCCAGGAAATGTGGCATGCCAGGGCAGACTTTCGATCTTTGAAATGATGAATGTGGCACTAAATATATAAAAAGTATAAGGCTCATCTCAGTGGATATGTGGGTATTATTTTTTTCCATTACACTCTAATATTCAAAGTCAGTAAAAACTTCTGAATTTTTCAAAGAAAATGTATATTTTTAAAGAAAAACAGAACCAATGTATAATTAGAACTGCCAGAACATGCATAAAAACATAGTTTTTATGTCTGTTTTTGGCAAAATGTTCAATGAAAAAGAGGTTAAATTTTGTTTTAATCAATATGCTGACAGCTAACTATGTGACTCATCTACATGGGTACCTATGAGAAAGCATATCATTTTTTACTTCTCAAAAGTAGAAAAGGTGTTTCTGAAGTGGCACAAAAGTTCAATCTACAATAAATTTGGAAACTAATTATTTTCTTTATTTTCATAATGAAAGGAAAGGGCCCTGGATGAGGGGACCAAGGGCACCCTCAGTCAGTTTGCAGATGACAATAAGTTGAGTGGGAGTGTTGATCTGCTGAGGTGAGGGCTGGATAGCTCTGCAGGAGGATCTGGACAGGCTGCATCAATGAGTCAAGGCCAGTGGTGTGAGGTTCAACAAGGACAAGTGCTGGGTCCTGCCCTCGGGTCACAATAACCCCAGGCTGTGCTACAGGCTGTAGAAAGAGTGGCTGGAGAGCTGCCCAGTGGAAAAGAACCTGGGAGTGCTGGTTGAGAACAGCTGAACATGAGCCAGTGTGTGCCCAAGTGGCCAAGAAGATCAATGGCATCCTGGCCTGGATCAGCAATTGTGTGGCCAGCAGGACCAGGGCAGGGATTGCACCCCTGTGCTCAGCACTGGTGAGGCCTGGCCTTGAGTCCCGTGTTCAATTCTGAGCCCCTCACTACAAGAATGATATCAAAGTGCTGGAGTGAGTCCCGAGAAGGACAATGGAGATCGTGAAGGATCTGGAGCACAAGTCCTGTGAGGAGCAGCTGAGGGAGCTGGGGGTGTTTATGCAGGAGAAGAGAAGGCTCAGGGGAGACTTTTTACTCTCTACAGCTCTCTGAAAGGAGGCCGTAGCAAGGTGGGGGTCAGTCTCTTCTCCAGGCAACCAGTGGCAGGATGGGGGGAAATGGCCTCACATTGCACCTGAGGATGTCCAATTTGGACATCAGGATAAATTCCTTCACTGAAAGGGTGGTTAATAATTGGAAGGGACTGACCAGGGAAGTGGTGCAGTACCCATCTTTGGAAGTGTTCAAGAAATGACAGGATGTTTCATGAGGCATTTAGTGCTGCAGTTTAACTGACATGGTGGTGTTCAATCAAAAGTTGGACTCAAGGATCTTGCAGATCTTTTCCAACCTTAATGATTTCTTGGTTCTGTGGTAATTCAATGAATAAATGCTCTTCCCTCTCCTTAGGCTACATGGTAAATGTGAAACCATCCATAGAGAAAGGTTATGTAAAGATTGTTTCTCTAGAGTTGCTACATGCAGAGAGAGCAAAAATGAGCACTGGAAAAGTAGAAAAAGCAGAATGATATCTTTAGTCCTCTTCTTATGACCAGTCCAAAATTTTAGCTGCCTATTTAAGCATGGTTTTCTCTAGTTGTTTTCATATTATTTTTCAACCATGCTTTTTGGAAAATGCACCATAGAATATTCAGAAATGGAGCTGGTGTTATTCAAGTTAAATTAAAAGCATGTGCATGAGTAACGCCCTGAGTAGGGAGTTAATTTAACCAGTAACAATAAGTTAAAAACATTTTAGTGAATAGTTAGCTCAGTTCCTTCTTTGCACATCCTTACGTTAAATTGAAATACTGGCAACGTTTAATCTTTTAATCTTTGTGATTTATGGGGTTGTTGCTGTCCAATATGGAAACCATGTCCTAGAATCTTGAGAACTGTACATTTCCTCAAACTCTCCACCTTTTACTTAGACAAGACTCAAATGACGTCAGTGGAACTGTTCATTAGGGTAGGCCTGTAGTCCTCAAGGCTTTGTAAAACCTGGACTTGGTTAGCATATTGATGAAAGTAATCCTTCCAAGAAAAAAGGGAAACCTCCAGCACAAGTAAAACAAGTAGAATTATATTCTTGGAATTTGTAAATGTATATCTGGTGGATTTGCTACCAAGAAATTTACTAGGTTATTAAACATCAGATTCAATTACTTTATAAGTCTGATAATTACTCTGAGGAATCAACATACATTTTAATCCAGCATAAATTCATTCTTTAAAAAGAAGTTAAAAGGAGAACTTATTTTAATTTGCAAGCATGTTGAATTATCAATTATTAGTTTTCAGAAAGCAAGAATATTCCTATTTTTGTTAAATAGGACAATATTTCAGAGTAATTTTTTCCTTCTGTACTTCAGCTAGGACCTCTTCCTGCTTTTCATTAGGGAATCACACCTTTATAAACAACAACATTCTCAAAGACTGTTTTAATAAGTTGCCTGATTTAGTTTTAACACCTTGCCCTGTTTTACCTGCCTACAGATATGAATTTATAATCACTCCTATGAAGTAGAAGACTCTTGTTTTCTTTACCTCAAAACAAACATGTTATTATTTATATTAAGTAGAACTACTTCTAAGATGCTGAAAAGGTGACAAAGAATTGTAATTAAATAATTAAACATAAATTTGAAAGCGAAATAGAATTTCAGATCCCTGCTCCAAAATACACACACAAGGATCTTAGCCTGCTCTTCACATTTGAACCCCCTAGTCATTACACTGATTTTTATTTATTATTTTGACAAAAAAAAAAAATAAAATAAAAAAAAAAATCAACATACTGGAGTGTCTTTAGCAGAGATGCAGAGATGCCAAAATAGTCATGATATTAGAGTACATGAAATGAAAGGAGAGCTTGGGGAAGATGATTTTGTTCATTCTGGAGTGGACGCTTTGGAGGAAATCTTATTGATGTCTACTACTACCTGGTAAGATGATGCAAAGAGGATGGACCCAGACTCTTATGGGTGCAAGGACAGGATGAGAGGAAAAACTCAGAAGATGGAAATTTTGCATTGAATATAAGGGGGGGAAAAATTCTCCATGAGAATTTTCAGACTCTGGACCATGCTGCCCAGAGACAATTTTGTTCCTCGACAATATTCAAAACCCAAATGGACATGGCATTCACAAGCCTGGTCTGGCTGAGTTAGCCTTGAGCATGTTGTTAGACAAGATGATCTTCATAGATCTCTTCTAACCTAGGTGGTTTTATGGTGCTCTGGAAAAGAAATTACAATAGAATTGAGGAAAAAAATCTGATGAAAGAATGTTTCACTGAAGTATCCCTGTTCCTCCAATTGAGATATTAAAAAATATGGAAGAGAGAGATGTGTTTTATAAATTGAGTAAACTCTTCTTTCCACAATATTAATTCAGTCAAGATTTTTTTTTTTTTAATTTAAATAAAATGAAGTAATTCTTCCTGGAAACACTGTCTTATTTGCTTTTTCAGATGAACATGAAATTAAGTCATGAGATATACAGTTCTTAACCAAAAATTCTGAAATAATTGCACATTAATTTGATATTTCAGCTCAGGTTTATGCCTTAACATTTAATGTCTATTTTACTATGTGTACAGTCTTGCTGTGTCCTAGAGCTGTGCCATTTAGTGATTTATACCACATATGCTTCATGTGTGTAACTTGTGTTTGTTCAGGTTTTAATGTATTTTTCTCCATATCAAGCACAAAATAATGAAATATAGATAAAAATAATGAAAATAAAATGCCTAGGTGCAAGCTTTCATCAAGTGTCAGCAATTTATGGAGACCAAGTTGAAAGTGAACATAGACAGAATTATGAAAAAGTAGCATTTTTATTGGAGCATTTAAAACTATTGAAGCCAACATTCCTCCACTCTGGTGGAAGTGGATTCATTCCCAACTCTTATTTTAGTAACAGATTTTTCATCCAGCAATATTAAAATAACTCCACACCTCACAAATCCTCTGCAGCAGGATTCTTGCCCTCCTCCTCTTTCCTGGCATCAGTAATATACTTCTTTCTCTACTGAGATTGTGATCCACTTAGAGAAAAAGAAAGGGAGACTTCATTCACTCCCTGAATTTTCATTTCAGTGATCCCAAATTCTTATTCAAGTACTGATTTATACAAGCTGGGATGGGGAAAAGAGATACAACAATTTATAGAATTAGATAATGCCTTTAAAATGTGTGCACAGCATATGAAATCAGCACTATATTACACAGCAGACCTTCCCCTGTTGCCAGGTAACTGAAGCAGGGTGATATTTCTGCTCTTACTGAGGTCATGGATGTGATCATCATCAAATGCAGAGCTATTGAGTCTACCTGTAAGTCCTTTAGGCTGCTGAGAGATTTGAGGGTGATGCAATGCAAGGAGAGGACAGCAGTTTTGTGCATAATTGAGAGCTTCTGAATGCATCTCAGACCAATTGTGCTTAGAGTTAAAGCTATTTTTTCAAGTGTTGAATGTCTTTAAATCTAAATATACTTTCATTCTTGCAAAATTTCCTAATTTAGTCTGAATTTACCGATTACTTGTGAGTAATTTTCTTTGTATGTCTACATCCACATAAATGTCTGGGGGGCAAAGTGTTAGATTGGGTACAATTGAATACAGATCTTCCTTTCTCCTTCAACCAATAGATTTCAAATGTATCTTTGACATGCCTGACTTTACATTCTGACATTTGAGAAAAAGGCTTGTCTCACCAGTTTTTGTTCTTCTAAGGACTATAGGAAAATGGAGTAGAATGGATCTGACATGATTGCTTTAAAGGCTTCACCTTTATTGCTTATATATTCACATGGCTACATACGCTATCTAACAGTTAGGACCTTCAAGTCCTGGTCTACTCTAAACATTTAACTCAGTGTCTTCCCCCTCTCTCTTGAGTGCCATCAAGCTGGAAGGTTCTGTGAGGTGATGTGTTAGGATAGTCCTATTTTAACTCCTCTGCTATGCATGAACTATTTAAAGAGTAGCATAGGGAGAGGAATTGCTCTCTTCTCTGGTGCTTCAGGTGTTCATCTGACAAGTGCAACTCTAGGGATTCATCTCACTTTACTTTAAATGTTCTCTGTGTCTATACATTCCCATGTTACACTTGTGCCTTTTGTAAGTACCCATTTCATATTCAGAAAAAAAGAAGTAGAATTCTAAGTTTAAATCACCTGGACTGTTGTTACAAGACACCTAAGAGGAAGAAAGAGGTTTCAACCCTGTGGTTATTCCAAAGTGGAATAGAGCATATAGGCCATTATCTGGTACATTATCAGAGACAAGTTTTATTTAGATGTTTAGGTCATACAAGTAAGTAGAGTAAATTATATTTGTGTTTAATTTTCTCACTGTTGTCTCTCAAACATACCTGCAGTTTTTTGTGTTAAATGTTATGAATTACTGACTGTAATTGCATTTTATTTGCCCTGGCTTAAGTCTGACTGGAAAGCAGCAAAGCTTTCCTCAGACAAAAGTGTGAGAAATATATAAATTGATGACTTGGACACTAGAAAAAATACCCACACCTGCCCAGCTCAAAATCCATTGGTTTTACACAGTAACAGAGCGTCTGTATGATCTGTGCACATCATGAGAGCTGGCATTGTAGAGGACAGTGTAGGCAGAAGTGTCCTCTGTGACATTAAAAGTTGTCTGTAAGAGAGCTTGGTGGCATAAAGCAGGAATGCACATTTACAACTTGAAGGTCAAAGAAAAATGTCATGCTTATTTTAGCTCCTAAGGTAATAAAACCTCAAAGTACTTATTTCTTTCTATTATTTAAAGGAAGTTGGGGATATCTGGATGTAGACATCTGAATTTGATCAGATGAATTTGTCCTGTGTGCTGCGATGAATGCTATTTAAAGTGGGTGTAAAAAAGTCACAGAAAAGGAGATAATTTTCTCTTAGAATGGCATATAGCTTGGTTGTTAAGGTATTGTCTTGAAATGAGTTCAAAAATGTAGTATTTGGACATATTTTTCCAAGTATGAGTGAAAAGTCTAACCTTGAACTAGCGAGTAAAAGAGAGAGGAACAGAACAGCATCAGCTTAAGGAATTTTTATTCTGTGAATCCTCCCTTTTTTGTTTTACTTAGAGTATAGGAAACCTTTCATCTCAGGCCAATGTGTTGTATTGTATTAAACTATTTTTACTACATTTTCATTTCAGCAAGGATGAGAAGCAAAAAATATTTGTAGTTTGATCCAAATTTTTTCATCTTGGCTATTAAACAGAGAAAGCATCTATTCAAACAACAGTAAAGTCCTGATACTGATCTCCTACCAGACTAAATCAGGAATCTCTCCAATAAGGTTATTTGAGTATGTTGGTATAAAATGCTGATATATAAATGAAATCAGAATCAGGCCTTGATAGCAGCCCCATGTAGAAGAAACATGCTGAAACCTCATCTAGTCAGAAGGAAATGAGCAGCAAACCTTGTACCAAGAAGGTACTCCAACAGAATTTAACTGTTCCACACAAGTTCCCATGTGAAAATATTCTTTCCCCAAAAAAATAAAAATTAAAAGCAAGCAGCTTTATTTCAGGCTAAAGCTAAATCAGCTGAGCTGATTTTAATTTTATTTTCAAATCAATTCTTTGGGGTTGAAGTGTTTTTCAAATAGTGTCACAGACAGGTTTGGAGAAAAAGACACATTAAAAGTCCTGTCATTCCAACCTCTCTGGTTTGGGCAGGGACACTTTCAAGTAGATCAGTTGGCTCAAAGCCCCATCCAACCTGGCCTTGGACAGTTCCAGGAATGAGGGATCCATGACTTCTCTGGACAACTTGTTCCAGTGCTTCACCATCCTCACAGGTAATAATTTCTTTTCAATATCTAATATGTAATCTACCTTCTTTCAGTTTAAAGCCATTACCCCGTGTCTCATCACTATATGTTGTCATATAAGTCCCTTTCTGGCTTGCTTGTAGGCCTCCTTTAGGTACTGAAAGGCTTCTATAAGGTCTCCTTGGAGCCCTCTCTGCTCCAGGCTCAACAACACCAGCTCTCTCAGTCTTCACCCTCTGACCAGCTAGCTGAATACATCAGGCCTCCTGTTTCCTTCCACAGAGAGACCACATTTTCCCTAGCCTTCCTTTTATCACTGACACACCCTATAGAAACTTTTCTTGCTGTCATTGACATCCCTGGTGAGATTTAATTCTCTCAAGGCATTAGCTTTGCTGACCCAATCCCCAGCTGCTTTGAGCAATTTTTTCTGCATTCCTCCCAGGCTACCTGTCCCTGCTCCCGCCCTCTGTAGGCTTCCTTTGTGTTGGGTTTGTCACAAACTTCTTGTTTGTCCGTATGTCAGGCCTCTTGGCATTTTTGCTTGACTTCCTCTTCTTTGGGATTCATTGTTCCTGAGTTTAGATGAGGTGATCCTTGAACATTAACCAGATTTCTTGGGCCTCTCTTCCCCCGAGGTCTTTATCCCATGGTAATTTACCAAGCAGATTCTTGAAGAGGTTAAAACCTGTTCTCTTCAAGTCCAGAGAAGTGAGTGTTCTGTGCACCTTCCTTACTGTCTGAAGGACCTTGAACTCCTCCATTTCATGTCCTCACAGGAGACATTAAGTAATGGTTATTGTGAAGTAATTATTTCAGACAGCTACCAGTCTGACTACCAAAGCAAATCTTATCCAGTGCACATTCCTTTCCTTTTTCAGTGGGTGACCATCTTGGCTTCTCTCTCTTCTCTCTTCTTCTTTTCAGTAATTTCCCCCCTCCTTTACTTGTTTTAGATTACTTTTTCTTCTTCAGCTTCTTCTAAGCCTTAATTATAGAAAGAATTCTACAAGATTATTATTTCACATTCAAGGCAACTTGCAAAACCAAAAGAAACAAAATCTGTGAGAACACACAAATAGAGAGACGAAGACATTGCTTCTCTAGCTTAATGACCTGTGATGTCACTGTCAAAAACATGATAAAGCAGTGCTCTGTTTTGAAGGTTTGATATGACATATGATCCTTCAGTAAAGAAAAAATTATTTAACCAGAAAATAAAGTTCAGATGACACAGATGGGACATAAACCACAATACATTGTTTCTTTCTATTTTGGGCAATTGATCTCAGAGCTATGTCTTCCCAATTACAGGGAAAACGTGGAAAATTACCATGATCATGTATTCCCCATTGATGAAGACTTCGAGACCATTTTGGAAGGAGTCGTGGGAATATAGAACTGTAAGAGTCTGAAAGCAAGACATAAATGAATGACTAGCAGCTGAATAGAAACATGAGACAAGCTACACGAATTCAGATTAAAGGTCTGTTTTGCTTAGTAGTCTTTCTCCACCAGTGGCCTTTTGAATGGACTTTCTCTCTCCTTAAGATCTCTGTTCATGTTCCACAGCCACCCCTGCCTTCTCTTGATCCTGACCAATAAAGAACTCTTAGCTCTTTTACTGAAATAGCAGTCAGTTTGCCCTCAATGCCATTCACGATCCTGTAGACCTTTCTCATATCACCAGTGACTTGTAACCGCAGACTGGCAGTCTCTGCTCCAAAACCAATCAGCAGCAGGAACCCCATGTAGCAACAAAGATAATGTTTCCTTCTTTTTGTTTAAGTTGGCCTCAGACCATTTCAGGGGGCAGAAGGGAAATTGTGAGGTCAGATAATGATGGAGAAATCACTCTCTAGAACGTGAAGTTCCCTGAGTTCTGTTAGTATTTCTTGTGCCTGGAGGGTTTCACACCATTGCTTCCTTTGTATTTCATGTGGTCTCATGTAATATAATATTCCTGGTTAATAATAATCACTACAAGACACTTCTTTCTCACAGCCTCTTTTGTTACTGCCCTGACATGTGGGGCAGGGAATAGTCCTTGTTATTTTTTTATAATATGATTTGGGACACTGGTCACCCTACACTTTCTGATCACAGCGCAAAAGGACAAAGTTAATATAGAAAAAATGTTCATTTATAAGAAGCAGTTTTTATAAAACAAAGCAGAGCAAATGAAAAATAACAAAAGAAAACAGCACTGGAGGCCTCTTTCACAAAAAAAAAAAAAAAAAAAAAAAATGTAAATAAAAAACCCGTGGCAGGATAAGGAAAAAAAAACACTAATTCAACTGTAATTGAGAACAACTATAATGGTATATATGCTAAACCTTTCTATCTTCCTTAAGTTTGTAAGAAACAGACGTTTTCTTACACAGTGATGGTGTAAGAACAGTTCATTGTCTCACCATTCAACCTCTACACAAGTTTATAATTAGCTAAAGAGCAGTTACTGTATTACATTATCCACTTTCTAACAAATTTTTGTATTTTCACTAAAATATAAAAAAGATATTAAACTTTTGAAAAGGTTTTGACATTAGTACATCTTTCTTTGTTCTAGAAATAAAGAAAATCAGAAACATTTTCAGGCACATCAATTAAGATTTCTTGAGACATAGAAAGGAAAATCTCAGAAAACCTCTTCTACACCTTTTAATTTTAACCTAAAAAGAAGCAGTTAAAACATTCTTGTAAGTTTGGGTTGGTTCTTTTCATTTCACAGAGCTACAAGATGATACTAGCATACATTCTTGAAGTACGCTCAAATCACACTAATTTACACCAGCTGACAAGATGATCCAGTGTTCTGGAAATCTCATTCAACTTTTTCATGTCCACAGCACAGATTTTTCCACAAAATACATTTTCTTGACATTTTCTAGGCCTTCAATATACCTAAAAATAGAAGCAAAATCACACATTCAGACTTTATGATAATATCTGTTCTGGTAATTTTAAGAAAAATAAGTATGTATTAATTGTTCCCTTCAGTTGCCAACTCGAGATTTCATGAACAAATTACAATATAAATATACCTTATTTAGTACCTCATTCTTTCCCTGGTATGAAGATTTATGGATGTCATCAGAGCTAGGATTGTTGTGGTTGCATTGTTCTGAAACTGACTTTATACAACAATTTCAGTTTTGGAGTTCTCCCATATTAGCTGGGCCTCACAACTCTAATGCACAGAGTAATCAGTGGAAAAGAAGTTAAAGATGTATTTTGGCTTCCCCTAGCTTGTATGAACCTGGTATTTATAAAGTCCTTTGTTTTTCAGCAAAAGGATGCCTTCCCAGCAGTCAACCTGTCCTCATACTGGAAAAGAAAAAATCCAGAGTCCAAATGCATTGGCACTGTCATCTCTCTTCAACTATGAAATAGGATGTGTTACTTAAAAATTCTGTTGAATTGATAGAATTGATAAAGGTCAGTGTTTTCTTAATAATCATTATCAGTTTCTGTCAGCAGGTAGCTAAGTAAAAGTTTTCTCATGCTAGTAGAAATGGGGTTTGGTAGGGGCAAGTGGCCTGGGCAGCTACCTGATCTTTGGTCACTTCATTGACCAGAGAAGTGAATAAAAAAAGCTTATTAAAGGGCTACATTTGTCACTTCTTGGCAGCTTCTGCCATCATTAACAACAATTTCTTATCCAAATTTATGATTCACAGTGCCTCAAAGTGCTTTTTAAAAACTTATAGACATTTTGGTGTGAGTATGTCTGTAGACAGTAAAATTAGTGTCAGTAGTACAGGAAAACTGGAAATGAATCGAACTCTCATATGAATGGATGCAGGGTTTCTCAGTGAAATGAAGCAACCTATTTCCTTATTCCTAATAAATGTAAATAAATTCTGTTTGCGTTGTACAGTTTCTATTATGTTGAGTGCATGTCAATGAACAGTGTGGTTTCTATTGAGTCATGAATTGGAAGAGTGCATTTTTTTATTTAAAATTTTCTTTTTTCCAGAGTCAGTCACATACTAGTTTCTATTTGAACTTTCTCTGGAGTTTACCAGATGTTCTGTTTGGATTCCATGTTACTGTGTTGTGCTCACTGCAGTTCACAGATGGGCTTTCCACTGAACTAATGAAAACTTAATGAAATCCATATACGTATTTAGCATTTGAGAATACGGTACAATATGATGCTTTCTGTTGCTGTTTGTCATTCATTCTTAAATTGGCAGGACAAATGCAAGCCTCAGAGACACTGCGAGTTTGCAAGCAGTCAGAAGATTTTTCTTCTTTTCTTTCCTACTATGTGCCCCTTGCTATCTTGTGGCAGCAGATAACTCCACTTTCAATGGTGCCTAGGTTTTGGTTCTGTTTCAGCTAGTAAAATAGGAAAGCAGAGGGTCAGATAAGAGGTGTGTTCAAAAGCATGTGTCAACAGAGTTGGTTAAACTGGAGGGTTCCTGATTTCAGGAGAAGAAATCAGTGAGGAAAAAAAAAACAAACCCCAAACCCCAAACATTTGAATCAGTTTCTGTAAACAGCAGTAGTGGATAGATAATCCCAAACACTATACTTCCTCCTCTTGGGTGTGTTACAGGCACAGAGGGTTTTGCACTATGAAGTTTAACCAGAAGCCAGTTCCAAAAGGTGTTCCCCAGAGGCTGATAGTGTTCAAATGCATGCAAGGGTGGAATACACGCTCTGCAAATTTGTGGGGAACACTATATCATGGGAAGCAGTCAGCATGGAGGAATTGGAGACAGACTGATCTGGACAGGCTAAACAAATGGGCAGAGAGGAACCTCATGTAGTTAAAAAGAATTTAACCCAGAGTTTTGTATCTGGGATAGAATAACCCCAGCAGTTCTGGCTGGGATCTGCCTGGGGAAAAAACTCAGGTATCCTGAGTTCCCAGCGGTCAGCAGGTCAAGCACTAATCAGCAGCCGACATTTGCAACAACAAAGGCTAAAGTAATACTGAGTTCTGTTAGCAAGAGTGCACTAGCAGGTGGGAAGAGTTATTTACTTCCCTCTAGTTCTCAGGTTTGGACTCCTCAGTGCAAAAATGACATTGACAAACTGGAGTGTCCAGGGCAAGGCAGCAGTGCAGATTAAGACGTGTGACACACACAGAGGGTTTGAAACAGCTGGGTTTGTGCTTCTTTGGAGAAGACAAGATTAAATGAGAAATCTTAACACTGACCTCATCTGCCTAAGAGGAGATTTACAGAGAAGTTAAAGCTAGACTCTTCTTGAAAGTGCATAGCAAAATAATGAAGGACAATGGCCACAAATTGCAAATTCCTATTAGTTTTTGGTAAATAATGTTCTACAATAAAGTCAAGAGCTGAAATGGATCACCTATCGAGGTTGTAGAACCCCCATCCTTAAAGGTAATTGCAATGCAACTGGAGATGACTGGGTAACCTGGTCCAAATGGTGGATCCAGCCTCAAATCTGGACCTGCTTCAGAACTTCTTTCTGGATCCCATCATAATGATTCTGTGATTAAGTTTAGGTCTTTTTAGTGCCTCGTAGTGACACTCTTCTTTTCACAAGAAAATATTTATACTGAGAAAATAATGATTAAAGTCATTGCTAATAATTTTGCTCTCTTCTATCTCCAAAGGTACTTTGAATCCTCTGTAAGGAGGAAGGCAGTGTTTTGAAAGCAGAGTAATGAATTTAAGTTTGAAAGGAAGATTCTCTTGAAACTAAAGTCTTTGGAAAAATTCCGGAATAGAATATTCACAAACTATCCAAGTAATGAAATTGGTAGGTCCAGTAATCATACCAAGCAGAACACATCACTTAGTTTCTAAAACACTCACGTATCAATTGTATTATCATTTCACTCATGGTAATAGAAATTTTCGCATATAATCTTAGGACTTTGACTCTGTAACATAGAGCTGTGGCTGTTTTCCTTTATGCAATTACTGAAGGTGCACTCTGAACAGGAAAAAACAATGGTGTCATTTTCTTGCCTTAGCATAAAAATAAAAAAAAGGCAATTTTTTCTTCTAGGAAGATACACTTGAGGAAATTTTGTAACAGATAGTTTTCCCACAGGAAAATGGGGATTTATGAGCACCTGGATTCCTAGCTTCTTGGCAGCTCATGTGAGAGAGTCTTATAGTGCAGGTCCTTGTAGTTCCCTGCTCCTACGACATCCTCAGGCAGATGCAGGCAGCCATGCCCCAGGAGACTTCCCAGACCCCAGGCTCCAGGGCTCCCCAGCAGGCTGTCACAGAGTGAGGGAGCCTGGAGAGTGCAATGGATTTCAGAAACATGGACATGTTCCCATAGTGGAAACAGAGATTCTGGCTTTTCATACCCCCCTTTTTCCTCCACCAAACTTTTCAAAACATGAAATCTTTTGCAGAAATTAAGTTAAGCTTCCCAACCAGGTGGGTGTTTGTGCTGAAGATCCATCCAGTCTTCACTAAGCTTTTCAGTCTGGTCATAGGAAATGTAATAGTGGCCATGTAACCTAGAAACACTCTCCTAAGGCAGACTGTCTACAGATTTTCCAAAGCAATGGGCAATGAGCATCCCAAAGATGGTGCAGGTGTCAGAAAACTGCTTTCTCTTATTTTTTTTTAAAAAGCTAATGACTTCATAATACATTTGTCCAGCACTGACTCATGGAAAGACAAGACAACCTGAGAAAACTCATGAAAGTAAATGAATATTACAGTTGTGTTACATTCCCTGAAGAAAACACATGTTCTCTGTGTTCTCTGCTCATGGAAGTGTGTCTGGGGGAAGTGAGCACATTTGACTCCATCCATATATCAGTGTCTGAACCCGTTCTTTACAATGTTTGTTACTTTACATTATACCAAGAGTAGCTTTTGGAAATTATTAGGCAATGTAATATATAGTGCAGATGATACTAAATATGATTAACATTTGAATCGTTGCAGTCTGACAAGAAGAATTGCCATAATGAAGAGATAAATATGCGCAATACATAAATCAAGTTCAAACATCAAAATTTTTAGATCTTGGCCTAGTCTAAAGAGAACATGTGTTATTCATACAACTTAGAATTACAGACATGTGTTTGCACACCTCTGAGAAAACAGATGACATTCCCATATCCAGTTTGAATAATGGTATACATTTTGTCTTTGAGCGGAGCTTTATTTCAATTTGCCTGCAGCATTTTTCCTCTTTCTTTGCATTTGTTTTCCATGTTTCATATGTAAGTTATTAGGGCCCATGCAGGAAAAGGACCCAGACAGGTACTAGACAAGTGCAGATAAGAGCTTCTTCCCTGAAAAGCTTATTCTCTAAGAAGATGAAATACAAAAGTCCCTCATAAAATAAAGATATGGCTGATGAACAGAACATGTGAGCAGATCAAACACCCACTTTCAACGCATTAACTAGTTTGCTCTTGATTTTCTGCTTTACATTGCAAAACAAGTTTCACTGGAATAACCTCGAGTGCATTGTTAGCTGGAAGATGGTGGAAGGTGTTGGAGGTGAAGAAAGATAGAAAAAAGAAAAGGGCACAAGGGCTGGCATGTTGAGTGGGAAACCTACAGGGGTAGCAGTGTCTGAAGGTCCCAGTTGAAGATGACTTCCTGTTTCCCTATTCCAGTTTATTTCCTGAGAGTCATCTGATTGGAGAGGAGAGGAACTGTAAAAGATATAGCCCAGTAGAATTTGTTCTCAGGATCTGCATTCAGGCCAGAGAAGGTATTTTTAACTATTCAGGAATTGCTAATGCCCTCACAGTGGATGCTCTGGCTTCCAGGGCGTGCACTAGAAACAGAGTGGTTCCTTCATGGGCCATTGATTTGCCCCTCTCACACATTTGTTAGGTTCCTGAGAAGGCACAGAGGGATAGCATATCCACTCCAGAAACTCCTGCAAATCTGGAAAAGCATTATGTCAAAGTGGCTGATGGCTGAGGTCTCATCTATATCACTTGGCACTGGCATCCAGGAGTGCCTGCTACCTGCAATTAGTCCACCTCAGTTTTGCAGTATTTCAGTGTCAACAGCTCCACAGCTTTATGTTGGCTTCTTAATCCAGATGTGCTGAGTAATCCACAGCAGCCTCAGAGTCCTAGCTCCAAAAGGGCAGTGAACTGACCAATTAGCAAAGAGTAACTGTGCTGTTCTCTTTGGTGCTTCTTCTGAGAGCAAAACCAGGGGATGCCTCATAGGAAGAGACACTCTGATTTGCTGTACCTCTACACTTCATGCTGATCACCATTATTCCTGGAAAAATGCATCACAATGGGCCCCTGGCCTGAACAGGACCATGTCATCCCCTTAATCTCCTGTCTGAAATTAGTGCAAGCTCTGCCTTTCTCTTTATCATACAAACTATAAGCTTGAAGGACCAGGAAAAGAAAATCCTCCGTCACTGTACTTTTCTTCCTCAGAAAAGAAACAAAACCTAAGTGCTATGGGGCATGCTTACATATATTGTCTGCCCATCAAAAGCATTTCACAGAACCCCATAAGTCATTGTTGCACAGAAAGTGTGGCCAGTTTGATGTTATCTCTCCACTTCAACCGCAAATTTTTTTCTGTACGTATGATTTGCTCATGGCAATTACATGAACATGAAAACAAAGACAATCATCGTCAGATATGATTTAAAATTTCATCATGAATCAGCTCCTATTTTTGGCCATTTAAAAGTATTTGGACTGCCTTCTCTCTTTTGATTTATTTTTTTTTCCCTCAAAAATCAGCAGTGACATTTTCCACTTAAAGCAGTGGCAGAGTGGAAATTCTGCCCATGTTTAATCTCCTGTTCTTGGTCATCATGTTTGCTGGCTCCCAGCTCAGTTGGAACCAGCTTACTGGCTGGCCTGATGGGATTTCCAGACCTTGCATCCTCTCCTTATGGTGGCTGTTCCTCATACACCCTCAGAGCTCCCAGAAAGCATGCCTGAGAAGGGGTTGCCCTGCAGAAAAGCTCATTAAAAATGGATTTTAAGGAGGAAGGTGAATCTGTACTTCCCTGAACTTTAAAGTAAGGCAGTGATGTCTCTGTCTCCAGTGACCTCCCTGTTTCAAGCACAAATCAGTGGTCTCAGCTGATGACAGCTCTGAGGCTGTCATTTGAGAAAGGCTTGGGCAGTGCAATCAAATGAACCCTAAAGCACATGTTCCTGTACCAGATTTGGACTTTGAAAATATGCGTTTAGAGAAATTAGACTGACCACATGCCAATTCACCATTATACTGAGACACATCCAGAAACTCAAAATCATGAGTCTGTGAGGATTTGTGAGATTATGAGAAACAGGCAGCAGCAAAGGAGGTACTGATTTTCCATATTGCCTTCAATACCTTTCATAAAAAGATTTGAAAGGAATTATAAATTCTTAAATTAATGTATCTTTTACCAAACTAAATAACCTATTCCTGGGATTTAAAGACAGATATGATATGTCATTAAATGATAATCAAAATAAACTTAAAAATCTGAAGAGCTTGAACTCAAAGGACACTTCAGATTTCTACCAGTGGCACAAATATATGTCTTATGTTTTATTGCTTTATCCCTCCAAAAGGTTTTATGTGGATTTAAAAGACTTCACTCACCATGCAGCCTTACAAAAGGTGACATCTTGATGTCTGGTGATATACTTCAGCAACTATGAACTCCTAAATCACAGCTGAATGTGACCTGGCACGAAGGAAACAAATAAATCCCTGCAGCCATTTTCATCAACATTAATAATATTAACTCATGATTGTCCAGAAACACAGACTACATATTTCCAGAAATTGTAAGCTGAGACTCAAACTCATGAACTAACTAGTCAATGAAAGAGTCACAAAATATCCAGCACATCAAGAACATTACTTTCGTTACATGTAGCAAAACAGACATGTAGCCAAAAAAGGTATATTTTTAACCTGCAAAGGTCCTTCATAATTTGCTGAATGTCTATTTCCATATTCTTCATGTTAACGGCACAACAAATCAGAGCTGACACTTTTGCTGCAGCCTATGCTGATTTTTCCTATATGCATTAAATTGTGGCAAAATATCATAAAGACCTAAACTTTCTTTCTAACGTCTGTACTCAACTGCAGCTTTCGAAAAAATTGTTAACTCTATAGGGTTTAATCTCATTCATTTTCCAGGGACTTATTCAAGGAAAGAAATCTGCTCACAGTTGCTCTCCTTGTTACTTGTTTAGTTTATTAGAACTAAAATATTAACATCTTTCAAAAAAAAAGTTTGAGAAAAAGTTATAACAGTACCCATTAAAAACATTAAATAAAAAAGGCACTAATGAGAGGCATTTTATGGAGTTAAAATTTACTTGTCTTTTTAGAGTTTTTTGGTCTTTTAAGGATTATTTCACTATCCAAAAGCAATAGACACCTGATAACAGCTCCTCAGCTCTATAATATTGAGGAGGTTTTCTGGAGAACTATAGGCTTCTAGAAGCAAATGAGGGGACATTTTTGCCCATGAACAAATTCACACAAAGGATTTTCCACTGCATGAACTGTGGCTATAGCAAATTTTTTAGAGAAAGTAGGGAAAAGTACTGCACAAAGTTTTTCTATAAAGTCTTAGAAGTCTTATGAGTCTTACAGTCATTTGGGGGGAGCTCATTTTCAAAGGCTGCTCCACACTAATATGTATAGGCTTATACATGAATTTCCAACATTTGTAAAGAAAGCTGTATCTTTTTTTGTCTTCTCTGCACTCCTTTCACATATCTGCATCTCTTCTGGAGTCTTACTCTCTAAAATTGAAAATTTTTTTCCAACCAATGTTATACCAACCCTGATGATAGCAAAATATTAATTTATCTTATATATGATAGTCTTACATTTGCCCTGTTTTGAGATAAATCACATTTTTAACATGTTGAACCCAAATATATGTGTATATATATAAATATATATGTATGTGTGTGTGTATGTGTGAGTGGGTGTCAAATTACATTTATCAACCTCATGTTAGACAGGAAAGGTAAATTTCCTCTTATGTGGTGCTGCTGACAGCAAAGCTACAGCAAAAAGGGTTGTCCTTTGTAGAGTATAGATAGTCTTCTTAGTCTGGACATTTTTATCTGCAGACCCAGTGGGCAGCCAAGTAAGTGGATCAGAGTAAAAGTGACTTTTCCTTCAACAGATGCTTTTCAGAGTGAACACATCAGGAGTAAACTGGCCATGTTTGACACTACCCCAGAGAATGAGACTGGAAGTGATAAACACTGAACTTTCTTCATTTCTCTCTTGTGATCTGGCCACAAAGGATCTATAATTCAGATTTGTCACTTCTCACTCTTTTCACATTATGAACTTGCCTTTTATAATTTATCTGGGGCCACGGCCTTGCTGTTACTCTAAGGGAGATGAAGATTACACAAGAAAAGCTGACTCACAAAGGAAATAGGGGCACAGACCTCTGCAAGGTAACACAGTACAGTGATGAAATGCAAAGACATGTTGAAATTATTATTGGAGTTTTTCCTAAAAATATATCAATATACTTTAAATGTTATAAACATGAGGGTAGCATTGAATCAAACAAATATCATTTAGTTTTGCAGGTGTAGTTGATTTCAGCTGAGAATCTCTCAGTGCTTTCAGAAAGGATGTCAAGATATACTCCAGCATTTTCCACACAAGCTACTTTGATTTTGGCCTTTTACATATATAATGAAAATAAATTTAACAGCTATATTTACAACATCTGTTTAGAGACCATGATGTTCTGTTAAATCTTTTAGGTACAGGGAAGTGGGACCACCTGAGACGCTTGTAACCTGAGATTCAAGGGAGGGATTGAAATGATCTCAGGTAAAATTGCAGCTCTAAGGGCAAGATGGAGGTATCTAGCTTCCCAAGGAATCAATGGAAAGCAGTAAGCACCTCTACATTATTTTGTGAGTCTTTGGCTAAATATCTACCGTAATTAGAACTAAGAGCATGAACACCCCTTCTGAAAAGAACACAAACGTGTAGTATGACAAAAGCTCATACTGGAAGGACTTTGGAAGCTAGACTGAACCAACAGAACAATCCAAAAGATGGTTTCATAGAAGCTCACAGAAACATTCACCATTCCATTAAAATAGCTGATTTAGAAAGAGCATATTTGTACACTTGCAATAAATTTCCCACGTTCTGCTGTGAATGCCATTCCTTTGAGAAAGAAGCCCTCCAGCCTGTATCATCAGAATCAAATATTCAAGAAATTTGATGAGGGGAAATAGAGGCGTCAGTGGATGGCAGCTCGCTTAACCCAACTGCTAGATGAAAAGCAAATGTATTAAGAGCTCTGACGTCAAATGACAGGCGTCTTTCCAAGAGAAATTTTGTCAGAACTTCATATAAATCAAAATACAGATTGTGAAGCTTTTTATTGGCAATTGCACTTGCTCATGAAGTAAGATAAATTAATAGGGAGAAGAAAGGTAAGCCAAAAGGCATCTTCATCTTGCAGACCTTGCCTTGCAGCTTTGGAATTTCCTGAACTGACAATTCTTAAGAAAATCCAGAGATGGTGTGTTCACATCCACGATTAGTTGCAAAGTAAAATAAATTGCAATCAAAAGATGGGCTTCCTAACTGGATATTTAGATGGAATTCAAGACAAAGAATAGAAATGGAGAAAGTTTTAGCCAGGACTTTTGCCAGCTTTGCTCTTTGCCAGCCAGGAACTTAAATCCTAGGAAATTTAGAGTTGTTCTAGACTACTTGTGTCTTTGGATGTATTACCCTGAGTTTTATAGAGGCATAAAGTTCAGCCAGGAATGCAAATTGTGATCTTGGGTTCAAAAACCCTCTGGAGACTTTTCCAAACTGTTGCTGCTATGACAGTTGGAAAACAGACAAATGTTTCAGTAATAGTTCAAGGGACAGCCTGTCCTCAAATCACTTCTGCCAGTGCAACTTCATTTGTCCAAGCCTAGATTTCTTCTCCAAGGGAGAGATAACAGAACTCAAAGACAGCAGATAAATACTGCAGTCTATACGTCAACAATTATCTTGAAGATCACAAATTTTATTGCTTTTTTAATATCTAGTCAAGCCTAACAGTTTTAAAATACTGAAAAATATTTTTACATAGTCACTGGATAAATATTCCCAAGTCCATAATTTTTTATTCAAAATTATAACTGTAAATAAAATCTAGTAAAGAACTAGTAGACAGACACGGCCAAAGAGTGATATATTTTTTCCTCACAGACATCCACTCAAGGTGCCTGTGTCTCTCCTTTGACTAAAAGAAATCTACAGACAAAACCTGAATTTAGGCAATGAACTTCAAGCCTGAGATGCGTCTTACCATTATGCCTGAAGATGCTGATGTAAAAAGATCATAACACTGCCTTCCTGCTCATGTCTTGCACATATCTGTGTTTTCACATTTGAGTTGTCAGTGACTTTGTTGCTTCCATCAGGTTCTGTGAAAGAACTTGGTTTTCTTCACCTATTCTAAACAAACAGAAGCAATTGTATAAATTTTTTACCTTTACCTAGTTTTCCCAGGTATTTTGTTTTCATCCTAAATTGCTTATTTTGTATTAGAGAAATTAAGCCTCAAATTTGGAAAAATGCATAATACTTGTAATTAAAAATTGTTAGTTTTAGGAGATCCTTGCTCTTCAGGAAAACCTTAAACTCAGCAACTAAATCCTGAGTATGGAGACATAAACCAACAGTCTTATCCAAATAATGAATGTTAACGAAAAAATACTAAAAGTAGAGAAAAATGAAGAAAAGCTTTATATAACCAATCAATAAATATTTTACAATCTAAAAAATATTAGTTTTATCATTATATTATCATTATATTTGTTATTTTTTTTATGAGCAATAAATCTGTGTTCTTAAAGAAGCTGCATCAGTTGAGAAAATTATGATTAATTTACTATAATTTTGAATAATAAATTTGCTGTATGGACTCTGTAAAAATCTCTGGTGTTTTAAAACACAGTATTAAAAACAGAAAAACCATTTGCAAAGATTTCAGAATATGCATCTTTCTCACAGCAAGGGAATATGCAAGGGAATATGACATAGGTGTATTTTAATACTGCACACTTTCAGCAGAAAGGTTACTATACTTTAGGTGCATGATATAAAGATGTAATCAGAAAAAAAAAAAACCAAAAAAAAAAAAAAAAAAAAAAAAAAAAAGCACATTGGTCAACTACCCAAGCACCAAAACAAGCTGTTTTCTACAAAATAGTCAATGTGTTCACGGCATGCTTCTTGTATGAACTCATCTGGAGTCCTTGATGTAGATATGAAAACTTCCCAGGTCCTACCAATCTCTTCAACAACATGAGGGATAGGAATGACTTAGCTGGGTCAACATTACAAAACTTGACTCACTCAATGGTGTAGTTTTTGGACTTGCTTGTTGAGGGACAGTGAAGTTCACAGTATCAGCATCTGAACAGTGATCAAGAAGCCTTGCTGAGAGGAACAGGCAATTTGTATTTTTTGGAACTCTTCCCTGGAGCATTTACATTCTTCACAGTTTTTTGGACATTTTTACATTAGTTGTAAAATATGTTCACGATGTGTTTGGTAGCTTTGTACATTTTCACTTTAGCACTTGTGCTTCTAATCTGGTCTGGGAACACAAAACATGATTTTCTGGTGCAGATAATTTCCACTAGGAAGGGTCAGATATTTCTAGTCAACCACAAAGCTCCTGTGTGTCAATGCTGAGACCAAGGGAGCCACTGGGAAGAAAGCTTTGGCTTGGATGATATGCTTGATGATGGGGAAGACTCAGTCTCCAGGATGTAGGATGCAGGTTGATTGATTCCTCTGTACTTCTGTTTGTTTGATATAAAGCACCTGGAGAACAGAGATACAGCTATTTTAAAAAAATTAAATAAACAGAGAGAAAAAGAAGCAGATCAAGGAAAAGACAGTAGACCTTTGTCCATAATGGAGAATGTCCTGCTTACTACCAACCTCGGCAATGTGAAAGTGAATGGTTAGTGAAATGCAGCAATGCTGTTCTTCTCTCTGGTTTATATACACACTTCTCTTGTTTTAAATTAACTTTGTCTTTCCAAGCCTCTACATAGACATGTTGCAAAACTAAACCTTCTCACCTGTACAGTTACTGGTGTGGAAAACTTTTAGTGGGCATGGAATGTCACAGGATATTTACACATTTACACACTTACTTACCCATTTGAATTTTATTCAGGGTGTTGAAGTTGACATGGTACTGCAGACTCCGTCTCTTGACTATTCAAATCCAGAATATGCTGAAATGCATGATGATTTCTTTCCAGTCCGCTTAGAGAGGTGCAAGCATGCAATGGGGCATACACAGAAGCCCAGGAGCCACAGCACAGAAAAGGCATAGACTAAGAAGCTTTCTGAAACTTCTCAAAACTTAAAGAAGATTCTGCTCTGAGTTAAATACCTTCATTCTGAGATGCAAATACAGCTTTCGACAGTGATCAGTGCAGTTCATTTTGAAGTTGTTTGTTTAATTAGTTGGATGAGCATAGTTTGCCATTTCTTAACAAAATTAGATTTTCACAGTTACCACCTCAATGCAACCAACATAATACAAACAAAAATGCTTCAGCATTTTCATCATATTTATCCATTGTACGTACTCTATACTAAGTGCATTCTCCTATTACCTGGAATCTAATTTTTTTTTTCCACAGACAAGAAATAAAAGCTTCTGGAGCGTAAAATTATTAGAAAAATTAATTCAAATCAAGTGAAGCATGAGAAAAAGTAAATAAATTTGCCTTTGCTTCATAATGAAAGCCCAGCTCATTGAGATGAGTTAAGAAAGATAGGAAGGTCAAGGAGGATGTAATATTCTTGTCTTGGATGTACTGACGGCTGTATAACCAGCCATGATAAAATTTCTGCAATGAAGATCCATCACTATAATCAGCATCTGAGTGTAAGAAACTGCAGACTGGACTAGAATCCTCCCAGGGTCTTTTCCTGTCTGAATTATCCTGCAATCCTTTATCATAATAATTAAGTAAATTTACTTTATCCTAGTAATTTAATAGCATAAAGGAAGTGTGATCATCTGACAGTTATGCTGGCATGACTCACACCATGAATACACGCAGTGATAAGTCCCGTTCCCACTGACATCAGTGGGATTCCTGCTTTTAGGTTGATTTCCAACAGTCTCTTGCTCAGCATGAAAATGAGGAAATGCAAAATGTTGACTCCTGAAAAATGCAGAAATGGAAAAATATGTGGCACAGCAGATTAAGTAGTGATAAAATATGTTCAGTACAAAACATCTTTTTGGTTTTATAAAAACTTTTTACGTTATTACAAAATGTAGTATTATTTCCCAAATTAAGGAATATACTTAAAACATTAATCTCAATTACCAACAGCTTTGTCTCTTCTGAATATTGTCTTGTGTTTTTTGAGCTGTATCTCTGTAGAATCAGACTTTCTACTTTTGAAAGAAACATTGAAATCTTGTAACAGAAATGGTAGATTGACACCAAATATTCTTTCTGTATACTCCTGCTACACCTTTTTTTCTGAGAATAAAATTAAATCATCCATTTTATTTTTTCCTCTGAATAGTTTTAAGTTTAGAGTGATTTTTAAAGCCAATTCAGCTATAGTACTTCCAGGTTGTTCTTAGGTATGCTGCAATGTCTTTGAAGTTATCTTTTCCCTTATTGGTCTGAATGTTGAAATCTTATGATGAGCTTTGAAATGTGCTTATAAACATTTGCATACCAATATCCAAAGCCTTCCTTTTCCTTATATGGTTCATTACAGTTTGAACTTCATAGAAGCTTTAAGAAATCAGATGTTTTTTCTCTCATGGACTTAGACAGTATAGCCCATAAGCTCTTCTCTCTCTTTGTAGAAAGAGCTGGAAGTGGAAACATTGTCAAACGTTACTTTGAAATTACACATCATGTTTTATCCCAGAGTGTGATCTATTTTGAGAGGAAATGGGGCTTCAATTCCCATTGCATGCCCTTAACTCTGCCACACTCCTCCTTCAGGCCTGGGCATAAATACGTGGTCATCTGCAAGTATCTCATGCTATGTCCTAGGAAGTCTGTGCTCTCAACACCTGTAAGCAGTCAAATACCACTGTATAAAAGGATTACTTTTCAATAATATATGTGTCATATTATTTATGATGTAGAAATTGGATTTAAGTATGCCCTAAGATTTATGAATAGTTGTTAAAGAAAGAATGTTGCTGAGGTGTTTTTATGACCGTAACACTCACTGTTCACATATTAAAGAAGATAACTACAATAAAAAGATACAAAGAAGAATTTATTTCTCAAGGTGCAGCAGTTCATTGTGGTTTCCATTTCTACTCCCAGAAATACTTGAGGTGAACAAATGTTCCATTCCTGGCATTTGTGAAGATAATCTACTTCAGGAAAAGTCAGCATGGTTTTTCAGCTTGTCTTGTGCTCTGGCACAAAGACTATACTTTCCTACTGCAAGGATTTCCAGTTTTAAACGTACAAGGAATTCTTGTGATTCTGACAAAATTGTTATGTTTGCAACAGTGCATTCGTCTTAGAGAGATTAACACCATGTGAGTTCTGGAAAATGGAATTCACTCAGTTTTGTGATTATATACAAAATCTTTTGTCTTTCAAACTCCCTGTAGATGATTACTAATTTTTTTTTCAGAGAATGATGTTTCTGATTACATCAAGATTCCTACAAATATCATACATAAGATCCATTTAGGATAAACTGCATCATCTTTCAGGAACACTGATGTTGGAAGCTATATAAGCTTTGCATTTGACAGGCCTGTCATTGTTTGAAAGTTGCTTTAACTTCAGAGGAATACTTCAACTCTGAAATTGCACATCTGGACAAAGTCAGAACACCTGGAAGCTACTACCAAAAAGCTAAAGTAAATTTGAAGGGTTTTTGATAAGACAGTGTGCAAATGAAATCTGAAATATGACTTATCCATGTCACAGAAAATAAAATTCACCATAATTTAGCCATGATGACCAAGACAAACCTTTTCCCTGCTTCAATTCTTCTTTCTGGAAACATTTTTGTTCCTACTGGAAACTGCTTTGTTTAATTCTTTTCTTTTTACCTGGCACTCTTCTTCATATCCAATTGTCCTAATTTCCTAAAGGATAGAAGTAGCCACCATCACTCCCCCACAAAAGCCTCTCAAGCTTTTCCTCTCCAGAATATTTGCAGCCATCTTGAGCCTACTGGGTAAACTAATTTAATAAATGGTCTTTGGCTAAGAAACAACAGTAAGGATAAAAAAGATCTCTTTTTGCAAAATGATGCTATAAAAAGACTGAAAAATAAAGCAGAGGTACCTCAACCAGACTGAAGGTCAGCTTTTCCTTTGCTGCTTGACTTTTCTATCACTGAATACAAACAGCAGTGTTGGATGCCTAAGTATTTTCCACAAAGAACATATGCATTTTAAGCACATTTGAAAGAAACAGTATATGCTGGCTCAAAGAAAGCACAGTACTGCCAGCATTCTTTTTCCTCTCTGAGGCAAGTCATGTTCCTGGAAGCACAGAAGTGTCAATTTAGCAAAGGGCACCATGATGCACATTTTTGATGTCTTAGTGATATTCTTGCTAATCACCCGTTAAGACACAAGTGTTTGTCATCATAAGAAGCTGAAAGATCAGTCTTAGCACAATGTCACAAACTTGAGGAAGACTTTGACCTGAAAAGGATTTCTGCTTTTTTGCTTTATGCAAAAAATATGAATGTGCAAAACCTATCAAAGTTAAATACATTTCAACCAAATGTTTATTCTGGGCTTAAATTTCATTTCTCATATTTATTACACTATTATTTACCATTTCTTTTAAACATTTCCAGCTAGTAATGTATTTAATACCCTCCATCATTCTGTGACTAATTATTCCTTTTTCTGGCAATTTTTCTTTTTTCTTTTTTTTTTTTTTTTTTTTTTACTTTCCCTGATGTACACATGGCCAAAATATTCAAACCAGTTTCCTAAAGTCTGCTAAGCATTCAGTGAAATGAGAATATTTAGGTAATTCTGTGTGCTCTTTCGAAATATCAGGTCTCCTTTCTTTGGATACTGACATGGAAAGGTCATAGGCAGGAGTTAAACATTAACCAGAAAAAATAAAAAATAAATAAACAACCTTATAGAATCTAGAAAATTGGTTGTATGGAGTCTTCCAATGCATGTCTCAACTGCAACCAGAAGCATTTATACCTTCATCAGTCCTGGCAAAGCTATGTTTCAATTACTCTTTAGGAGCACCACAAGTGCAGGCATTCCCCAGTTTCCCAAGCTCTCCAAGGTGTAATTTTACTCCTTACGGTAAGAAAATTCCCTGATATTTAAAGTGATTTTACCTGCTGCAGTGTGTCTCTTCCACTGGACAAACTTATACATGCAAATAGGCTTTTCAGAAATTTTGTATTTATAAAAACTTCTATTAAATTCTTCCTCCTCTCCTTCATCTTTCACTCCTTGCATGCCAGGTTCTCTTCCCTTTTTTTGTCTATCCTGTTTCTAGTTGATCTACACTGATGCACACTGGAAGACCTACTAAAAATTAGATATAGCTGAGGCCTTACTAATGGTAATAAAGCAGAAGTTTATTTCATGCCACTTGAAAGCTATGTTATAAAATATCCCAGAACATTCTTATCTGACATAGTTCATTCATGTTCAGATTGAGATCTATTCCAGCTGTCAAATTTGCTGAAGAAGAACTACTTAAATAATTGTTCCCCTGTCATATTAGTATATTTTTGCCTGAATTATTGCCTTGCATTTTTCGTAGAGAATTTCATCCCTAATAAATCTCATTCTGTTATTTTAGACTCCTCATTTTGCCTTTCCTTTTTAAAGGCATATGTGAGACTAAAGCAAGTATGACTCTGAGTTTTTAATGAAAGAGTGACTGGCTGAGAAGACCTCAAGAAGTGACATATTTATTACTAAGTCTTTGAGTTACAGATGTTAATTGGATTTTAGATTATCCAAAAGTGACAGAGTAATAAAAGAGCAGTGCTCTACTTTCAGAGTTAAGTATTGACCTTCTAATCCTTGCCACTGATTACTCTATAATAAAACACTGTTTTGAGCTCTCTGAATGGTTACACTTAAGTTCTGTTTATAATATTAATATAGGCCAAACTTTTGTTAATTAGAATCTCTCATCTTGAGCTTTGGCATCAGGACCTCTGACTTCTACTGTTTTTTGGCTTCTAACTGAGAGAATTATGCTACATGGGGAAAATTACTAAAAATTAACAGCAAACCAAAAATTGATCTTTTCCTAACAAATAATTTATTTCAGATACATTTCAATGTTTGGCTAAAATAAGTGAGGAGGCACCCTTCTTTGAATAATTTTAATAAAATATTTTGATACTTCACTAGCTCATTCCCAATTTTTCCGAGACTACCCAATTTTTCTGTTACGGGAACTACCCAGAGAAAACACTGTCTTGTAAAAGAGAAGCCTGTTTTCAGATGATCTTCTAGATATTCCTCCAATTTAAATTCACTTTCTTCCTTGGTTTCTTTGGGCTAAACATTTACACCAGTCTGAATGCTGCCTCTTTTGTGGTAGGAAAGGGTTCACCTTTAGGAGCTATCTGGAAGATAAGCAGCAATTCCCACAGCCGCCAGAACAGACCACACCAATTTTTGGTCAGCAACCTTTGTGCTGGAGATCTGATAAGAACTCAAGTTTGCAGCTTTCAACCACGGTCTCCCCCTTATTTGCCCTTATCCTTGAGTAACAACTGAGATGCAAAGCTCACAGTGGAATGAGGACTGCTAATGCACCAGAGCTGGAATAAGCATGAAAATCTTCAGGGTCAGGTACAATTTTGGATGACAGCACCATACATCTTGCTAGTAAAGATCATTATGATGAAGAGCTGCATTTCATTTCCCCCAGTCATCTGAGCATGTCCAACACATTTGAACTGTTTAGTTCAAGCAGCTTCCCCAGAAAAGGATGGATAGAGGATTCTGAGCTGACTAAAACCCAACATGACCAAGACCATGAAGAAAAGTTAGGATGTTCAAGGAATACTTTAGCCTTGTGAACAAGTTCTTATTAGTCCAATTGTGGAGCTGCTCTTATTCTATTGCATCTGGAAAAAGAAATTTGAGTGAAATATTAGCGATGGAAACCTTAAATAATGCTAAATTTCAAAGAGAACAAGTGCCATTTCAAAAGGTTAGCTTCTCAAACGGTCCTCTTTCATGAGAATAGTATCTATGATTTCTTGCTGAATCTTGGGAAATTATGTGAGAGTTTACCAAAAAGTCCATAAGAAAAAAATCTTTTACCCCACCTTTTTTAAAAGTACACACACACACACACAAAACATATATTAATGAATTGTAACAAAAATATTTAATTGTGCCTTATTTTAACTCAGTGTCCTCAACTGTACATTAAGCCCATGATGTACCTGTGCCATGTTTTAGCTGCAGAAGGAAATATAATCCTTCCAGTTAATTGCTGTGGAAAAAAAAAAACCTGTTTTTTCCTAATCCTTTTAATATTTAAATGGTCTAATTATTTTTATTAAAATTTTTTCCATTTTCACAATCTTGGAAGATTGATGTAGAACTTCTTATGAAATGCTTATTTGTCTGCTGCCTAGATTAGAAGTATTAAGGTTCTATTTTATGAAGATACATTTACACATTCAAAGCCAGAAGGAAAGTCTTTTAATGAACTAGAATAGCATGTTAGTAGCCTTCTTTATTTGTTTTATTTAACTACAGAAAAATGTAGCAGTCTTGAAAAGCTATATTTATTTACTTCCAAATTAGTAACTTCTTCCAGAATAATACGCAGTGTTGTAGATAACACCACTTTTAGAAAAGAATAATATTCAGTGGTTTATTTCTGTCATAGTCACAATCTCACATACTTATTTTATGTGAGCTACAAAATGAAGCACTGTTCAGCATGTAATATTCTATGGCCCATGAGTTAGGATATGGATCCCTGTTCCAGTTTTTTTCCTAGTTCCTAATCTTCTCTATTTAAAGACTAGATGTTGGTGACATGAGTAAGGTAAAATGAGAAAAAAAGCAATAATTACTTTTTCCTACAATTGGGATGGAGTTCAAAACTTTAAAGTTCTTCATCAGGACTTATGTTGATCAAGCTTGTATTTCTTTGTTCTGATTGTATTATTTATTATTTGTTAACAAAATAAATACACCTACATAAGTCAACCTGGAATTCACCTAACATACTTGATATTCACGTTGCTGTCAAATACCTAAGATTCTCGTGCATACTACAACAAAGACAAAATAAATCAGTCACAAAGAGACAATCTTGCTTCCAGATTGTTACAAGGACCAGCAAAGGGAACAGCAAAACCATATGGCCATAAGGCAACTCCAACAAAAGTTGGTCTGTTTTGCTGTGTGTAATTCATCAGGAATGGGACAGAGAGGTGATAACAGCAACAGCCCTGTCCTAGTTAGACTGAAACACACAAAAAAACCTCACTTGTTTTCCTAGCACAATCCAATGTCTCATGTTCTCTGGAATGAAAGAAATCAATAAAGGGGTCTCATCTGCAGCTGGTAAGAACATTCTTTTCAGCAAATAATGAGCAAGAGCATAGCAGATTCTCTTTCCAAAATAACCATATTTGTCTTTTCCAGAAAATACTTTGTGAGATTCATAATGTGATCGTTTTTTTGTATGAAAGACCAATCTGCTGAACAAATGTGTTCAGCTTGTTTGACCAAAATTTAACTGAGGTCCTAAAGAAGAAAGAGCAGAAACAAAATCTCAATTTTAAGGAAATGGTAGGGGGAAGAGACTTCTCATTTTCCCTTCCTTTACTCTAGCATGAGGCAAACTGTCAGCTGCTAAGTGCTGAACTGCAGAAAATATGTGTACAGGTTGGCAAGGAGGTTGGGAGTGTCCTGAGGAGGTTTTCAGTGTGTCCACATGATGTTGACTCCATCACCGGAACAAGCTTGTAAAAGTGGAACCACATCAAAGGGAAAACTACAAGTACAGATGATTCTGCCTGGGCCTAGTGATGAGCCAAGATGAAATTTTATACGATTGGTTTATCTCCACCTAACAGGGGTTACAAGCCTCTAACATTTGAACAGATATTTTCTACCATGGCAGGGATGGTAGAGGCTATTCCATGTGTGTGTGGTTTTTCAGCTTAACTCTCCTTCTCGCATCTATTTCAGTATAACCTTTTGTTCATGTACACAAAACATTCTACTAGGTGCTGGTTAAGTGGGAATTGTTCATAGTTGCACAATAAGGGGAACAAAACCAGAGAACAAAGTATAAAATTCTGATTTTCAGTCCAAGCACATGTCAAAGTTGGACCAGCTACTGGGAGTGTTAATAAACTGGAGTTAGACTAAATTCCTGTAAACAGTGTATGTACTTCCTATGTTTCAAGGCCTGTGAACGAAAGATATTAATACAGATCTTTCCATTCAGTACAAGACCTTTTGAGAATTCCTCTTTCTATATGGCCAATTTAATATGCTTTTACTCATTAAAAGGTTGGAAATTTCTATTGCCTGCCAGACAAAACTTTTGGAGAAGGTACTGGAAATTAGTTTGGAAGGTATTTTGTGGCCTGGAAATAACTACAGATGTTAATTGCCAGGTATATATATTTTTTAAAAAAAGTAAAATAGGAAGAAAAGACCTACCTCCAAACTATACAGGATTTATTAATCAAAGAACAGTTGTTCGAGGAGGTTATTTACATTTTTCTTTAGGCACCTAGAAGAGAGGAGCCCAGGTAAGGAGATCAATCTTTGACAAATATAATGAAATATTCCTCTTCAAAGATGACTGCTAGAGTCAGTTACAGCCCAGCTTTGCTGCTCAGATTTGTTCTCTTCAGGCATCATTCTTTCTCCATTGACAATGGAGACTGATACTTTTGGGTATCTAGCAGTTTCTTCCCCACCTCTGTTGGACTGTTGTGCTGAACAAAATATCTGCTGTGTGATGGCCGTGAGATACCTTACAGCAGTGTCTCCCTCAGGCATAAATAGAGCACCTCGTATCTCCATCCCTTTGTTTCTTGTCCTCCAAGACCATGCCAGGCACCATACGTACAGACTCTGTAAAGAAACTAGGGAAGAATCAAATATGTACCATACTTTGCTTCTTCTCTAAAAGTCTGAATATTTGAAGACCAGATTTGCTTGATAGTATTTCCAGATATTTTCTGGCTCACATTACTATCACTTCTTTTTGAAATGTAATAGTATTACCTGTAGAAATTGCAGAAAACAAGCGTCTGAATACCCACCTGCATGTTAAGTAGGCTGATAAACAGCAATTTTGGTGGCGGAAGCAAGTAAAAGAATGATTTCCAGTTGGGAGGGAAAAAAGTATCACTAAGAAGGCCCAAGAAGATCTATTGAGATAGTGGATAGTAACTGTACACACGAGGCCTGGCTCCTTGGATCAAGGCCCTATTTCAGCATTGTATTTAGAAATGTAGCCCTAGATTTCATTACAGAGCAGTGAAATTACCATGCAGTTATCTGTAATACTACTTTAACACAGGCCTGAAAAACAAATTCTTGAATCTGTTAAAAGTTTGATCTGAAAGTTGTGTCACACTTGTAGGAAAGGACATAGATATCACCCTTGTGCTCCCCATTTTTGTTAAGAGAATCATAAATCATCTTGACACATTGGGCTGATGACACTCTGGTGCCCAGGCTGATCATGGAATTTGGACTTCACTAAGGTGAAAAAAAGGAGGTTACATTTTCTGAAGATTATATGTCCCATTTTAAAAAATTAAGCAACTGTATTACAGCTTGATCCCAAAGATCTTTCTGTCCCTAATTATTCTTCCTGACCCATATTCTGACCTGTTTAAGCTTTGGTTTAATATCTCAATGCATTCCACAGGGACTTCCTAAAATCAAGGAGCATTTAAAAAGCAATAAAAGTGATAAATATGACAAAATGTGAACCAGTAGTTTGCAAAACCCTTCTGTTATGGAAAAAAACTGTTTTTTTCTGAGAAAAATATGAGGGAATAAAACAATTGCTACAGATCATTTTTCTCCATATTTCATCATGACAGAAAATTTATTTATCACACTTGGAACAACTAAAACTATAAGCACTAAATATGAATTCAAGATTACTAAATTTGGAGGATTTAGTATATGAATATAGCATTTCTGTTAGATTTGTCTATCCCTGAGTTAAAGAAAGAAAAAAAGAAATGGCTGAAACATTGCAAGGTAATCTTTATCTGGAACCAAAATGGGTTACATAGCATAGAAAAAATGTGTAGACACCAGAGGTCAGTGAAACCTATCTTGTCAGCAGGGACTGAGTCGAAGAGTAGGACAGAGGTGCAACTTCAACCAGCATCTGAAATTCATTAGATTTCCAAATGTAAATTCCAACACACAGGGAATTTGAGCTCTGAGTCTCTATGATAGTCTGTGCTTATATCACACCCCCCAAGTCATCTATTATTCTTGAACGTTTTCTTTGCTTTATTTTGACTTTTTCATCTGAACTAAATATGTTTCACACAGGAATTAGCAACATACCCTCTAATCAAACTGTAAAGAAACACAATGTTGCATCTTAGCACAAACCTGCAAACACCATTAAGAGAAGATAATGAAACACAGGATGTGCATTTTTCTGGCTTAGTATAGGAGGCGATATACAAATTTGGTAGTGTTCTTTTTCACACGTCCATGTTTCCTAAAGAATTATACCCCATCTGGTTGAAAGTGACCACAAAACAGATCAAAGCCACAGAGAGATCAGGGTTGGAATGTCACTCTGGCTCAGAACAGCGAATAATAGCTTTTCTGAAGTATTATGAAAAGTTCTTAATGCCCTGTTCTTTCTTCCCCAGCTGTCATCCTCCTTTTTACTGGATGTTTCCCCCTCTCTTTCTTTCCTACTCCTCTTTTTACTAGTGTTCTTACGGGGAAAACAAATCAAAGAGCTCTTAATTTGAATCTAGTTTTAAAAGCTCCAAAGCATAAGTGAATCTGAGATCAGATACAGTTAATAAACCCCAGCTCTAACAGGAATCATCTATGATAGTCATTTAAATTCCTCCATGATTTTCTGCTTAGGAATACAGCTGTCATAATTCATCTTCTCTTTTTTAACTAGACTGTTCTTTCACTTATCTTTGATGATACAAATCACCGTAACTCCAATGAAACCAACTCAATTGTACTAATTTAGAGCAGCTGAGATATTTTTCTGTATTTTTATGGCAGCAAGAAGTTTTTATGTTACTACTTTATAGTTTTGGTGGTTAGCTATTTGCTTTACATTAATTTTGCCAAATTGATTTTATTTTTCATTCATGATTGTTGCTTATCACTTCCTACAGTTCAAAGACATACTCCCTTTCCTCTTCTGCTTTTCTCTGATGAACATTTTTTTGAACATCCTGTAACACTGTAATGCAAACTCTTCCTTTGGGAGGAACTAGGCCTCTGTAATAACTATTATGACCTAACTTCCATTTGTCATGCTTGTGTCCACCACTGAGCTTTTTGCTCTGTTTGCATTTAGTCAGAAGCACTTAATTTATTTTCCAGTTTTGTAAAAGAAATAATCATGAGTTTCTATGTTTTTCCTTTCTTTAACTCTGAATACCTTTATGTAGTCTGCATAATTGAAACAGAAACATTTACTCAAAACAACTATGTTCACCTCTCTCCATGTTAAAATAGAATTGTTTTCCTCTCTCTTCACCAGAAAGAATTAATTCTTCCTTAATTTGTTAAATTTTCTTTATCATTCTTGATATCTTGTTAGGCTAGATCAGTGGACCTATGGGAACCCCATGAAGGTCAGAAAGGCCAAAGGCCAGGTCCTGCACATAGGACAGGACAATCCCAAACACAAACAAAATCTGGGCAGAGAATAGACTCAGGGAAGCCCTGAGAAGAAGGACTTGAGGCACTTGCAGTATGAGAAGCTCAACATGAGCCAGCAATGTGCACAGAAAGCCAAACACATCCTGGGCTGTGTCAAATGCAGCCTGCCCAGCAGGGCAAGGGAGGTGATTATCCCCTTCTGCTTCACTCTGATGAGCACCTGGAGTACTGCATCCAGCTCCGGGACCCCATCATTAGAAGGATGGGGACTTCATGGAGCAAGTACAGTGGAGGTCCACAAAGATGATTAGGAGGCTGGAGCACCTCTCCAATGAAGACAGGCTGAGAAGCTTGGGGTTGTTGAGAAGAGAAGGTTCCAGTGAGACCTCACTGCAGCATTCTAGTAGGTAAGGGGGACCAAGAGAGCTGAAGAGGGAATTTTTAAAGGGGATGTAGTGATAGGAAGAAGAGTGATGACTTCAAACTAAAAGTGGGTAGTTTTAGATTAGACATTAAGAAAAAATTCTTTACTGTGAGGGAGGTGATTCATTGGAACTAGTTGGCCAGAGAAGTTGTGGATGCTGCATCCCTGGAAGTGTTTAAGGCCAGGCTGGGTGGAGACCTGAGCAACCTGCTCATGGTAGAGGGGTTGGAATAAGTCCATTCCAAGCTAAAGATTTCTGTGATTCTCTTCTCTTACTCTCCCATGTTTAAGCAGTCATATTAGGTGAATATCTGTTGTTTTCCTCAATGATAATATTCTTACTGTTTTTATGGGCAAAATGGAACACAGCCCATATGAGAATCCATTAATTTCTTACAAGTCTAACTAATTCTACAGTCAGATAACCAAAATTCTTATTAATACGAAAAGCCTTTTAAAAAAGTCGCTTAAATTGCCACCCAAAACCATCCCAGAATCTACCCTTTTGTTGTGGTATTATACTCAACCTGTCAGCATGCCTCTGGGTCCTAATCTTAACAATTCCTGTATTCTTGAACAAACAAAAAGGAAAGGTCTGGTGTTTACATAAGTTGTTGGCATCTCAGAGTCTTCACCAGAAGGAGCATGATGCTTGTTATGAGGGTTTCTTTCTTCTCAGGAGGTGCATGATGCCCATAGTGATCATTTCTTCCTCCTTTCTCTTGGGGTTCACTTCTGTTTATTTTCTTGTTTTTAAGACAGTCTACTCACATGTTCTTTCTTTTTATTACTAATTAGACAGTGCATGTGTTCTCATTATTTCTACCATCTCTACCTTTTTTCTTTTCCAACTCCCAAGTTTGCACATTTGCTTATTGATGGATGTCTGATTTGTGCAACTAGTCTGAGAGATCTGATACCATCTTGAACCTGTGCTCTTCTGCACTTCATTTTATGCAAGTCATATACAGTTCATTTCATACAGAATAAATACTTGTAATTAGTAAAAACTGAATTTGAAATACAACAGCCTTAGATAGTGGTTAACTGACTGGTAGAGAGTTGCTGCCACAAATGAAACAAGATAACATCAGCTCAGTCCAAGAAATGACTACATAAATCAAGAGACCTGTATTGTCAAGTGAGTACAAAAGCAGGAGGAAGGACATTGAATTTTGACTTCTAACAAATAAAATTCATTGTTTAAAAAGAATAAGTTATTTTATTCAGCAATGGTCTGAAACTGTAAGCCAAAATTGTAAGCCAAAATTAATACTTCTACAGTGTTAGCACAACCTAATAAAAGGCAGCCATAGACAAAAATTAAATAAATGTTGCTTCTTTGCATCATCATTGTTCAGGAACATCTGCTCAGACTGTGTTTCCCCTGAGGAACAGAACTACATGCGCAAAAGCCTCTTTGTGATAGACTGGATTAGAAGATGGAAAAGAAACCCCAGTACTTTCCCCTTATAAAACCAGAATTTAGCCATTCTGAGATGCCAGGAAAATGGCTCATGAAACCAGAAAACCTTGCAAAGGGTACTAAGGACTTGAATAGCTCCAGTGTGTTTGGTATATTGGCAGCAAAATGCCATTTCCACCAGAACTTCTGCCACAGATCACCACACTTCTTAAGAAATATGGGCCACTTGAAGCCACATTAAAACAGGTTTGAATTCCAGTGGAGAACTTCAGACAGCAGAGAACAAATGAAACAACAGTAAATTATTATCTTATGTGAAAGGGCAGGAAGTATGGGTGAAGGGAACCACTTTCTTCTCTGCTGTAATGACCACAAATCAATTTCCTGGCACTACTCAATGAAGAATCATAATTACACTCTTCAGAAATGGCTGTCCTGTTCCACAACCAATTACCACACTCATTCCAAGTGAGACCTATATTTTTTACTGGAGTCTCTTTCTACATCTCACGACAATGAGGCAGGAAGTTCTGGAAGTCCTGCAAGATACCAGATCCACCTCTGCAATAGATCTGTATCTTCCTTTAATGACACAAAGTTATCCAGAAATTACAAGCAGCCTTAAAATAAAAAGGCTGTGTTAAAGGAAATCATCTTCATATCCTCAGAAATCCATCAAGGGAATCAATCTAAGTTTAGCTGCTGAAGCAGTGAATCTCACTAAATCATCCTCACTGTTTGTTTCTCATTCCCTCCAGAGCTATTAGTGGCAAAATGAAGGCCTGATTTCAATGCCACTTTGCTGCTCTAGCATTCCCAAGCTGAAACCTATATGGAGTCTATAGTAAAACAAAGGCAATCAGAACACTGGGATTAGATTTTATGTTTATATTACTATACAGAAGGAGATTTGGTTTCAACTTCAAGAAAACAGCTACCATATTATGGATGACATTTCCATACATTGGCTGAAATGGGTTTGAACGTCTGGTATACTAAACCAGCCATTTCCTTGCAGAAACCCACAGAAGACAGGGTGGAAAAATAATTTCTGACTGATATTTCTGCAGTGATACTGCCATGGGACTGCAAAAGTGGTAAGCAAAAGGGGTCAAATACCTCCAGGTTTCATTTGCTGTTGCTGTCTAGGACAAGAGGCAAAAACTCCAAGGCAGGGGAGCAGAGGAGAAACAGCAGCAGATGGAAGGAAGATGATGTTACCCCACTTATTTTGGGTCAGTTTGTCTGGTCATTTTTAATTTGATTCATTCTGTAAGCAGGATGTATGCCACTTGAAAGTGAAAAGGAATTTTTAATTGATTATCACACCAAAAAAATATTTAGACTTTGAAGACCTGTTAGACTAAACATCCATGTGCTCAGCACCTCCATACAGCACACAGAAAGTTTCCTGGCTAGACAGGAGTGGAAAGTTGGCCTTTGTAGCTTCTGAGGACATGGTCTCAGTCCTGTTCAGTTGTCCTTGTCCTCCAGTCCTGTTGATACTGGTAACTTGTAACAAGTTGATCCAAAGCTCCCTAACAAACCCAAGCTCACAAGCAGAGCCTCTTTTGTTTTCCACGAGTGTTGTATCTTTTCAAGTTGGTATTTCTCCTCTAATCTTTACCTGGGATCCTGGGCAGGCAAAGGGGAAAGCCTTGCAGTAGGACTTAGGGAGACACTAAAGACAGATAAAGGTGTAAGAACAGAATGTATGTTGGGCCTCAAATATGTCTTGTCAGGTATATGTGTATTCAGTGAGAATTTGAAAACATCATGCTCAGAAGCAACACAAAACCAAAACAAAAGGTAAATAAAAAACAATCATCTGATTTTGCCAAGAAGTCAAATTAAGTGCTTCACATTATACTGAGAGACTAAGTAGGTTGCAATCAAGTTGTATGCAATAGAATTTATTTTAGTTGTAGTATTACAAACTTATATATTTTGCATATCTCCTTGATTAAAGATATAAATGTAAAGGTTCATTGCAATAACCTCAGGTTAGCATATATATACTTTAAATACAACAGTTTTAAAATGTTTGGTACAGCAGGCAGGAAGTACTCTGGTGAATTTATTTAGAAAGTTCTGAGTGCCCTGATTGTGACTTGGGTGTTGCCCATCAGACATCAAGCCTGATCATCTACATGTTGAGAATAGTTGGACTGATGTGTCACTTCTCAGACTCAAGTAGATGGATGTTTGAGAGAGTCATGTTCTCTCTTTTTTTTTTTTTTCCCTTTTCAATATTATTTGCAAGAAACACCTTAACATATTTAATTTTACTTGTAAAATGTTTATCTGTACATTTATGCGTCCAGGTTGTTATAGGATGGGGATGCCTTAGATTTAGGTAGCTGTTTGCTGTTATCTGAAGCTCTCTGCTATATGACACACTTCCTAAAAAACAGAAAGATTTTGAAGGACAGGTAATCTAGAGATTCATGTAAGGTTCTAATTTCTTATGAAAAGGAAGTGAGATGATTTTTTATATTCTGTGAAACTCTTTCTCTTCCTAAGAGTCAAAATTAGTATTTAAATTTTTTTTTAATCTTTCACATGGGAAAGAAATTATCCTTTATCATGGATATGCATATCCTACACCAGAAAACACCTAGATTTACTTATTGAAGGACCATGATAACCATGAGGCTGTAGCCTTGCTAAGCAGAATTTACATTTAATTTTATGTTGCCAAATCCCATGAAGCCCATGTACTTCTAGGGAAATTCAGTCCCTTTTGCAGTGCCATAAGTAGCTTTTTCTGTGTCTTATTTAATTGTGCAGTACCTCAAGGCCATTTGAAATCAACAGCTTCCATTTTGGCTTACTGCTGCGCTCACTAGTGTGTATCTTTCTCTATCATCTCATTTACCAAAAAAGGAGAGAGTAACAATTCCCTCCAGCTCTCCTCAACAGCATTTTGAAATAGGGAAAAAATAAGTAGTTTGTAAGAAAATTGTTCTCATTCCAGTAGAATCATACGTACATTGCCCGAAAATATTGTGGTCATTGCAATGATTTTAATTAGAGAAAGATGCTCTCTAAAAATCAGATTGTTTCTGACTGAGTCCCAGACCCAAAGTTTTAAGTCCATATTACTTCTGTTTATAAATCATTAGTCATAATGGTTTTCAGCCAGTAAACCTTGTGATGTTAAGGGGTAGAAACATGTACACATTAGTCTGCTCTAAATACCACTGCTCTCTATTATCTCAACAGCTTCTGACTACTGAATACGCAATTTCATTGCAAAATCTGAAGTTCTTTGCACTGAAGGATGAATAATGATCACAAATATGTAATTTTTCTGGTTATGTCGAAATTCCGTGTCAGAATTAGTATCTGTTCTTTTCTCAGTAGCTTTGCTTCTCTTCACACATTGCGAAATAAAACTGTGCATTCTTAATATTCTTTAAAATTACAAAAATAGTGATGGCGTGATTATAAAATTTAAGCTTATACCACTTGCCAGATAAATCCAAGATTTTTTGTTCAGTAATAATTTAGAGATATCACAAATCTATAATTATATAGTAACATTTCCAGAAGGCTCATGAACTCATTTCAATTTCTGTACAATTTCCAGCTTGACATTGCACAAGTTTGCTTTACCCCTTAAAGCATTATGTTGCTTGCTTGCTGTGAACTTTATTATTCCCCCTAGGGTATCACTAGGAAAGGTTTGGTCCAGGTAAGTTGAACAAGCTGCTAAAATTACAACCAATTCCCATATAACCAGCTAATATCCTACTTCCCATCTGCTCTGCTTTGTGCTGGTGCAGTTTTCTGTTGTGCTGGACAAGACAGGTATTCTTAGCTGAGAAGGCAGTGCTGCTTGAGAAGTACACAGCCTTGAAGCATGGGAAGAGGAGATTCCTCCCTGCCAGCTTCTCAACACAGCCCTTGCCACTTTTTTTTAATGTCACCCACATTTAATAATAAGTGGTACCCAGATAAGAGTGTGTCTGCCTTTCTATTGCTGATTTGTATAATAAATAGAAGCACACACAAAACTCATAGGGATTTTTTGGACTGTGAGCTGTTTGAATAACTGTTCTCAGTCCATACAGTAAAAGGCAGGAAGTACTATCAAGTGAGCGGAACAGTCTGGGGCTTGGAATGCCTTTACTCAAGTTTCTGTGACCAATACATTTCAGGATGTTTATTTTTAATATAAGTATGATATTATTTATCTTTTCTCTGTATCCAATAATCAATATAGAATCATGGAATAATAGAATAGCTTAATTTGAAAGAGACCTTAAAGATCATCTCATTCCAACACCCCTGCCATGGGCAGGGACACCTTCCACTAGATCAGGATGTTCCAGGCCCCTTCTAACCTGGCCTTAAACACTTTCAGGAATGGGGCATCCACAGCTTCTCTGGGTCACCTCTTCCAGTGCCTCACCACCCTCACAGTAAAGAATTTCTTCCTAGTAGCTAATCTCAGATAAAATCTACCTGCTGTCCTCCAGTTTGAAGCCATTTCTATCATTATGTGTATAATAAGTGTAAAGGTGCTTAGAGTTCATTATTTGCTATTATATTGTGTAAGTACTATGTAGTCAAATTTTATAGCTGCAATCATTTCTTCATCTCTGATTCCAAGTATGGTAGCTGAAAATGGCATATTTCTCATGTAAATCACTTCTGTCACTCATGAAGTCTCTTGAATCTGTGTATTTAAATAGTTCAAATAGGGAAAAACAGTAATGTTTTGACATTTGAGTTTTTTGAACATGCTTTGGTATTAACTGGTAGCAGAGAGCTTCCTGTGTTAGGCAATAAAACAAAGAATTTTTTCCATAAGCGGAATGTCATGTATTATCAAACTGAGTTTTCTCTGTTTCTAATAGTTTTCCCATGTGTTTATTTAAAGGGCCTCACTGAATCACAGCTTGAATATTTTGAACCCAATTTATTTTGGGCCTTTTATTAGGTTTTGTTGAACTGTCAATTTGTATCATTGTTATTTATTACTATGCTGCTCCAGTGGTATGTATGTGGAAGAGAATATTAAATTTTTTAATTGTTTAGATGACATTTACTAGAATATTCATCAATATTTACTTAATAGAAACTAGAGATCTTATGATATTTTGTTAAAGAAATATGGACTAAATCTCTCAGAAGCAAAACTGACATTTATTTTTATTCTTTGTTTATATTCTGTGATTTAACTCTGCAACTTAACATTCAGATGTCTTCATATATTATTAAATAGTTGCATTCAAATCCATATTCAAGTTGCATTTTACATAAATACAGCTTAAGACAAAACATTTAAACTCGGTACACTTTAGGAAGGGTTTACTTGTTGTCTATGTAAACAGTTACACAACAGGCTCAGGACTTACGTCCCAGACTTTGATGTTTTTTAATGGAGATTTTTTTTCAAAATGCCATGAAATCTGTGTGTTTTCCAGTAAATCCTTAGAAATCTTCTACTCAAAACATTAATTTTTTTAATACAATTAAGAGTTCCTCTGTATTAAAGTTTCTAATCACATTTAGTCCTTTTTGACCACTACAGTATTGCTCTAATTCCATAACGTACTCGGAAGGGTTTTCCTCTAGTTTGGAAACAGTGTGGACGCACATTTCGGAGACTGCTGCCTTGACAGCTCATATATACATACAATTGCACATCTGTGTCAAAGCTTGTAGGGATCCTTGAAAAACTGCAATATCTCAATGATTTTTCAACTTAATGAAATTAAAATAAATTGGAAATGGGAGAGAAATGAAAAGACAAGAAGTTTGACACACATTTAGACAGAACAACATAGGCACTGTAATTCTCTGTCCTACTTAATGGAATGGCATGTCCAAGCTGGATCCTATCTTGTGAATTGTCTTCAAAGGTCACCATTCTTTTTTAGTCTATTTGAAATCTTTTTTATGAGGGTGCCTTTTCCCTTTGTTTCAGATACAAGTATTCAGTTTGTCAGGAAAAACATGAACTAGTACCAGACAGAATATTCATGAGGGCTAATCTCTTTCCCAGCTTCTTTAGGCAGAAAGAGATTAGAGATGAGACAGAAAGACAGACAGGCATATTCTCCTTTGGAGAATGACTCAAAAGAGGAGCTTAATTTAGATCTGTATTTAAAAATAGCCATTGTGAATAAGCCTTCTTTATACACCCCTACTACTTCTGAGATAACATTGATGAAAGGTCCTTTTAGATGAACTTTAAAGACTCCTTCCAACCCAAACATTCAACAGCTCTAGTAAAAAATTAAAACGTCCACTGTAAAAGAAAGGAATCCAATACTAGCCCAAAAGAGGCATATTTAACTATGTACTTATTAGTAATGTAAGCATGGGTGTAGGAAATAAACATGCACAATGAAGTAATTTCTCATAAAATGAGAATTTAGTTTTTACTGTGATTCCCCCTCTAAACAAATCAGACTTGATCATCTTTTGCAGGATTCATCAGCTGTGAAACTTCAGTCAGATTGATACACATTAGCCGAAGATCTAAAAGTTTTCTGTAAACCCCATGGACTCATGGAGCTAAATCCCTACCTCACTTTTTGTTCAGTTTACAGCAGTACATCTGCTTATTGCTATCTGAAATATATTGTTTCAATAGTGGCAATAATTAATCCTATATGTTTAGAAAAGAACTGAATTTCCCCATTAACATGAAAAGCGAAGAAATATTTTTTTTCAATAGTTAGGGCTTTACAAAGAGATAAATTTATGAAATTCAACAAATAAATCCACAAAAAGAAAGAACTCTGGATTAGCCAACAATCTCTAGTTCAATAATCATGATGAGATCTTTTATTATAGTATCCTTAGCTCATGAGAGGATTACGTCTTCATTTTCCTGTCTTTTAATTTCCTACGAACATGAAACATAGCTAATTCTCTCATTGGCAGTCATGTTACATTGTAAAAGTGCTAATTAGTGATTGTAGGATAAAAATAAGTCTGCAATCATTTACCTTTACTTCTCACTGACTTTCACCTACTTTCTTTTTATACAACTCCAACTTGTACTTCATGAAGTCACCTCTCCATACCAATAATCTAGTTAGTAGAAGCATAAGTGGACAGATAATGCTCATTAGATACTAAAGTTGACTATCCTCCATTCCTTTTGTTGAGTTTTGAGGAGATGTATTTAACCCTTCCCAATGCCTTTAGGACGAGTCCTGTTCAAGCTTGTGACATTGCCCATTGCTTTACTGGCAGGACTATGGACCCGTAAGGAACTACCTTGGCTCAGCAATTAGACTAATAGACCCTCCTGAAATAAAAATTATTATTGGTAGGGGATTTGTTTTAATTGTCTACTTCAGGTTTCCTGTGTTTCCTTCCGATATACTCAGCACCACTCACTGCCCTGGGGTTGGGACATAATGGTGCAGTGGGTATTTCTTTTAACCTGATACTCTTGTTGCAGAGAAAACGCTGCCCACATCTGTCATGGCTCAGATCCTGATGCACTGCGATAAGGTTATAATTTTGTCAAAGGGGTTATCACAAATAAATGTTTCAGGGAGAGAAGTTAGCTTCAAAGGGGTATTTGCTGGAAGCCATGACAGGCAGTAATCAGATAGCAGAAGGGAACATAAAGTTATAAGTAGAAACCAAGTCTTGCAACAGAATGGTGCTGTCACAGTCAACAGAGCTTTATGGAGCTCTTGCAAAACACAACAGGGACAAAGCACAAGGGAACTGACAAAAGCCAAAAAAGAAAAATGGTGCAGTACTTAAGAAAACAGTTGGCCAAACCCAGTGCAGACAGATATGTCATCAGGGAATAAAATATTAAAAATAATCTCTGTGTATTTTCCTATTTTCCTGAATAATTTTAAAATAGCTTTTCATAAGCTACTTTACACAAAGTTTCATAGAGAGGCTGTACACAGGTCAGCCCTATTTCTCTTGCATGTGGTTGTTTGTTAATCATCTGCTACAAATGCTTCACAGCATACGGTATTCCCAAAAATGTTGTTTCAGATCCAATAAAGAAAGCCGCTTGATGTTCTTGAAATGCCATTCCAGACAAAGCAACTCCAACTCAGCAGTTCATAAGGCATCAAAGACTGATTATTTGCAAAAAAAAAAAATCACTAGGACTTAGTACTTATTTCCTTACCTGCAATCCTTGTGGAAATTGGACTGATACTACAACCAGTTTGCAAAAGGACTGCACTGAGATCATTTTGAGGCCTATGTGTCTTGCCTTACTAGGATCCCAGGACTAGTACTGGGACTAGTCACTTTAATGTTTTAATTCCTGTTCTGGTATCTCTGGGATTCTTCAATAGTCAAATACTTTTTTGACTGGAGGGATATTGGGTATCCATTCTAATTTTGTATTTCAAATGTGACTTGTTTGTCTTTTTTTCTATGTGCAGAAGATTGCACAGATTCCTGCTGGATTTAGAGAAAGGACTATAACATCTGTTTTTGCTATGAAGTCCAACAACCGTAAGAGACTACCAAATGCTGAGCTAAGCTTTACAGTTTCCACAAGTCATTCATTTCCAGTAAACATCCTCATCTTTGTGACGCTTACTTTTTCAAGAAAGGGGATCTTCCCACTGACTTTCTTAAGAAATCTATATTTTTACAATGTTAGAGGCAGTTTGAAAGTCTAAATGTAGTTTTCCTTGTTTATCTTATGTTTAAGTAAACTTGGATTTAAAACCACAAACCAATCATTACCCTCCAGTGAATTGTATTTCCTGGGAAGAAGCTCTTTTTGTATGAGTCAGAAATGCAAACTGTTGTTTTCTTAATGTATGCTGTTTTTCAAACAATATTTCACATTAGAAAATTCTGCCTGCTTGACAATCATAGAGGAAGGAAGGTGTGGGATATTCAGAAGCCACCTAGAGCATCAGGATGCCAAGTTTTCATTAATTTTAATGGCAATTGGCACCCTCACCCTTCAGACATGTTTGAACACTTTTGTTTACAACATACACTGCAGACAGCTTGTGGGCTATTTTTCTTAATTCACAATAATTTTATTATTTCTCACTTTACTGATGTCAGTTAGAAAGCAAAGGATAACTTTGTTCAGACTGCAAAGATAAAATTGCATGGAGAAGCATATTTATTGGAAATTATTGTGATCATAATCTTTTGAAAAAATATTTTCTAGACCCAACTTCCTTACTGTGGAAGTGTCTTTAGTATTAGAGCAGAGGACAACAGATGTGCAAAAACACTCCAGGCTACCACCACTATCTTCTCATCCACGTTTCCACATGGCCTATGAGCACTGTACTCTTCACAATGGAAGAGTTCGATTTAGAGCAGGATCCGCTGCTATCCCACATCCAAACTTGTATCTCATCTTTTCTCTTTTCAGTATTTGACATTTTTCACTGATAAATAAATCTTCTCAGAGCAAGTTTAAGTGATTGAAGTTAACATTATCACACTAAAAAATGTTGGATGTGATGAATCAAGTTTTTTTAGAGATATAAAAAAGTCACAACAATTCATGTCACTTTGATGAATTTTCTTATAATCTCCTGCATGGCCCAAAAATAAAGGAGGAAGTATATTAGGGACAGCAAAACTTGCTCAGCCCACATAGAGACCTAGAGATGTCCATGATAAGCATGCATTGCAATGGGCTTGCTCCTTCCTAGGTTCTTTTGCAGAGGAGTATGAGGCCTCTGGATGGAAAATGAAGTGTGGAATGGACCTTCCACCAACCAAAATGAACCTTTACTCATTCCTGGATTTAAGGGCAGCTGCTCTGGGTTTGCTCTGTTATAGGTAAGTGTACCATATATGTCAGATCTTACAAAGGCTGAAGCAAAAGCTGCCAATAAAATGAAATGAACTTTTTTCAAGGTGATGCTGCTGGCCTGACCTACTCAACCCACAGCTCTTCTTTGCCTCTCAGCCTGATTTCAATATTGCACCTTGATGGACCAAATTTAGTTTTTCCTGTCACTGCATTCCCACACTTCAATAAGCACTTTGGATAAGTATCAGAACTCTGGATTTCATACCATAAATGTCTCTTGGTTCATTACCAGTGATTACACAACATATTCTTCTGCTGAGTCAGTGTACCTAGGGGAAATATGTGTCTCTTTCAAGATGATACATGCAAGATGAGAACACTTTCACCCCACAGATTTAAGAGAGGAAAAGATTCAATCAGTCAGAACCCTGTGCAACAGAAGCCCATGCTCCAGGGTCCTGTAAGATTCACATGGTATCCTTTACATTGATGATATTGTATATAATGTCTGTTTATCAGACAGTGCAGGAGCACTAGTGATCAGGGTATTTTTTTAGCAGAAAGCAAAATAGAAATTGAAACTGATTTCTGGCAGACTGCAAGAGGATGAAGTAGATGGGTTAAAAGTTGTGGAGACAGAAATAAACTGATGAAAAAGTACAAATTAAGATCTTTACAAATAATCTCTTTGATCAAAATGATAACAAACTTGCTTTCAATATGACCTTTCTTTCCTCTCCCTGTACTGAAACATCATTGTTTTTTTTGTCCCCAGAGCATAATTCTCCTGGAGAAGTCTAAACTCAGCAAATGAGAATGTTCCCTGACTGCCAGGCGTGGGTGAGCACTTGAGCAGTGCCCTGGATGGATGCATGACAGGGAACAATGTGGGCGTAGTGCATCCACCCTGTACATGCCAGATTCTGCTAGGAAGAAACAGGTACTTAGCAAGGGGCCTGTGATGCACTTCTACAAGTCTGCCAGGTGGGATAAGTAAGAACTGCAGACCACACTGTATTTTGCCCAGAGTAAGAGAATAAGATTAAAATTAAAGTAGGAATCCTTATAATGAGGTACTATATTGTCAAAGGTGAAAAATTATGTTGAGTAATCAATTGATTGAGTAATTCCTTATTTTATAGTTGACTGCTTTTTTGGTCCTCTAGTGAAAACACTGAACAAAAGGACAGCAAATTGTGAGAAACTAAAATGCAAAAAGATTGTGGCCTAGGAATAGTCACTGAATGAGAGGGGCAGATCTGGCTGGTCATTGTTGTCACGATTTCACTGAACTTCATGGAGGTATCACAGCATTACATAAAGAGCTGCTCAAACCCTTAATTAAATGGGTGAAAAAGAAATCTAGTATTTATTGGTAATAAAGTAATCTTACAGAAAAGTGTAAATCCAGTACAATGGTGATTGCCGATAAAACTAATCGAGGTGAGAATTTCAAAGTGTGATTTATTAACATAATGATGACAACTGTTACCCTCTAAGGAAAGTAAGACTTGTGAGATAAAATATACTGAATCAAAATTAACATCTTGAGTAGAAAAGCAATGTTGTCTATCTGTAGCATAAGCAGACTGAAGGTGAACGTGAAATTAAAGTGAAGAGGTTGCGTATGTCAGAATGACACAAGACTGATGCAAAAGCATTTGCAGAAGTTAGAAATATGCACAGAAAAAAATTTATTTATTCTCCATTCTACATGAACACAATGAGAAAAATACACAATTAAATACAGGAGAAACACATAAACACCTCATTCCAACTCAAAATGCTTTTGCTTGATTTTACAACTGCCCGAAATACTGTTCCTCATCCTGTTTTCAATCAGATCTAAGTTAGTTTGAATTGGAAATGTAATGTAACAAGATATAGAACTGTTTCTAAATATATTCAACCTCAGACACAGGCAAATACTGAGTTTATTCTCCCAATTCTGATTTTAAACTGTGAAGGTACCATCAGCTAAATCACTTGTATTTTGTTCATTTCTCAGGGTTTCGGCTTTCTGGAAGTTAAAAACAGGTAGTGTTTCTGAGTATTTTGTTTTCCTTGTTCAAGACATTTCTCAGAAGACATGTCTCTTCAGTGTAATCCCTGGCTTACACTCTGTCTTCCCTCTCACAAGCTAATACAGCAGGCCCTACACCCCTTCCAAGTCTGGCCAGGGACTAAAAAGAAAAACAGCTTCTCTGAAATTAATGCCTTCTTGATTAATTTAAAGGATTTCCACAGTAAGAGAAAACTTCTGAAATAAAACATACTACATACATCAGCATATCCCAAAGTTTTTCTCCTCTTACAAGTTAGGACAGGCTTCATTCAAAATTGTTGTCTTTCACTGGACAGCAAAGTATTTACAGAGGCACTACAGTTTCCACTTCTGCTAGCCTCTTCCTCTCTAAGGTTAGTACACATAGCAAAGAATAGGATTTTTTTTTTTTTTTTTATTATCTCAACTTTCTGAAGTCTATCAAAAATTTGCTGGGCTTCATTTGGAAGTTAACCCACCATAACTTGCCCAGAGAAGCTGTGGATGTCCTATCTCTGGAAATGTTGGAGGCCAGTTTGAGATGGGGCTTTGAGCAACCTGGTATAGTGAAAGGTGTCCTGCCATGACAGGGGGATTGGAGCTAGATTATCTTTAAGGTCCCTTCCAACTCAAGCCATGCTATGATTCTGCAATAATTCTATGCTTTCAGGGCATACCCCCTTACGCATTTTCTGGACTATGCCTCATGTATACAGCGTAATACTTTTTTATTTTACAGATTATTATTAAAAGGCATATGAATATTCTTATTTTTCTGGAAATTAGCATAAGTAGGCATACCATAGAATGTCCAACTTTATAAACAATTCATGTATTTACAAAGAAAGTTACACTTTAAACCTGCAGTCTCATAATTTTTGCTTCTGCAGTGCAGGGCTGAATTTTTGAAATATTTAGACACATATTTAACACCAGCAATTAGCAACCACAATGGACTAAAATGCACTTATTTCTACACCATTTTTAAAAATAGCAAAAATATTAAAACAATTTCCAAGGTTTTTGCTGTATGCTACATGCTACTTAGAAATAAAGGTGTTCGGCTTCTGTTGACTCTGAAGGAAGTCACAGGTTAATAGCTTCAGGTGCCACTGCAGTATCTTGCATAGAATTCCTTTTTTTTAATACTTGTGCCAATTTCTGGTATTTAACTTTGTGATTAGCAGTGGTAGTTAAGGAAACCTGAGAAATCCTCTTTAGCAAATAGATTTCTAAAAAGATCTCTCAGCTGAGCCTCACAGCTGACGAGGGCTCCTCCACGCAGACTAGAAAACATTGATCAGCTCAGTCACAAATTCCATCTGATGACCTATGCTGAATTAACTACGAGAAATTTTGAAAAGTTGGATGAAATTTGTGGAGAAATGGCTCCTCTTTCCAAATAAGTTTCCCATATCCACCAATGGCTTTAATCCATTGAAAATCACTCCAAATGCCAGATGGCTGACATCACTCTGCCAAAATCTCAGGAAGTATTTTTGGCTTGATATAGAGTCTTATACACTAAGGAAGACTTTGACCTAAAAAATTATTGCCTTGAAGTGTACTAAAAATACAAAAGTTCTTCAAACTGTCCTCATCTTGCTTCAACCTCACTTGTCAAGTGCTGCAGAAATCCTGAATAAGAGGAGAGGAAAAAAGTTAGGAAATCTGAAATACAGGAGTAATTTCTTCATCAAAAAATATTGCCTTGGAATCTCAGTTTAAGATCCGACTTTCTAGAAATACATAGCCTACAGGAATATGCATATATTAAATATTAATTTCAATTCTTAATAGCATTCTCATTAGAATTTGTTAATTCTATCTACACTTTCCAGTTAAACACATTTGCATTTACATAGCAAAGAGCTGCAAGAATTTCAGGAAACCTGATGCATCACAAGAAGTTTTAAAAATTATTCAGACATCTCTTCCTCTGAAAAAATATGTAAATTCATTGCCTTCATGTGTTCTACAGCACCTTCAGTTTTCAAAGTGGGTACAAAAAGTTAACAATATGTTGTACTTCCTAAAGGATTCATGGGATTTTCTGTATAAAAAAGTGCAGGAGACATAGCATGAGAAGCAGTGTGCAGAGTTAAGTAATTCCTGGTGAGAACTCCAAGAATGTTTTGGAAGTGTACGTGCAGATGTGCTGTAAAAATTAAATAAAACCTTAAAGATACTCTCAACGTAGTACAGTTTGGCATACCAGCATCTGAAGGAATGAATAACAGGAATTTAAAATTTAGAGTCTCTCATTCACTTGATCAACAGGCAAAAGTCAAGGGGTGCTTAACTTGGCAAGATACTGAAAAGAATCCAAGTCTAAGCTGGAAGCACATTTTAAGAAATACAGGTGGTCAGAGCACGATGTTACATTAACACAGATCCTCCAAATTCACCAGCTTTTTAGATTTAGTCCAGTATTCCATGGCAATCAAAATTCTCCTTGTCTCAAGACAATATAAGTATTTAAAGCACTGCCTTCTGATTTTAACTGATTTTCTTTGTTAATTATGTAACTTAATACATGTAAAATTGTATTGTTAATTTTTTTCCAGTCTTGAATATCATTATGAGAGTAGTTGCCAACTAAGCCATAGCAGTCAATGTTGTTTGTGACACCTACTGTGTATTTTTATTATTTGTTTCCTATTTATGTTTTATATACTGCTAAAATTTGAAGTTGGAATTAAAGAGATAAACTTTAAAAGATGAGAGACATATTCCTTTACAATCCAGAAGAAACCAGTAATTGTTTTTTTAGACAGTAAAACTATCTAATAAATTCAGTAAATCCATCATCAAATATCAAGAGATCAGTATCCTTTATTGTAGTGGGGCCACAAAGAACTTTTGACCAGTTTAAAACCAATGGAACAGCTGTTATATTCAAACTTTTATTCTGAATGTAACATGCCCTCAGTTTTAAGTCAACACAATATTTCAGAGCAATGCACAAACCAATATCTTTACTCTGAGGATACGACTCCTTGTCGTGTAATTTTTTTTCATTTTTTGGTTGTCATACGGAGATCTAATACTGTTTAAAGCATCATAAGAACCAAAGTGATCAAAAAAGACTTCATGATATCTGCCAGCTAGTTATTATTTGATTCGTATCATATATATATTTTATTCCTATCCAATAACATCCTATTATTTCACTCCATAACGCAGTATATGCTTACTTTTCTTTCCCTATTAATGAAACTGTAGACAAATTAAGAATGAACTGGTGCAATATATATGTATATTAATTTTTGATACAGGGAAAAGTATTGCCTGCACAGGGACTGTCCCGGCGGACAGAGACCGGCAGCGTGTCCCAGAAGCGTCCCTTGAGGAGCCGCTCTGGTGATGCTGCTTTAGCTCCTGCTGCAAACTCTGCTACCCTGCTGGTGGGTGCAGAGACAAGTCCTAGCAGGTCCAGGGGTAAAGAATAAGGGATGGATCTTCTGTATGGCTACTCAAGGAGTTTATTAACAGCTCCTCACAAAAATGGGTCCAGGGACAGGAAACCCAGAACAAAGGAGAGCACAGACTTTTATACAGCAACAATCAATCAGCCAAGGGTCCAGGGGCAGGGGGAAAGGCAGGACAAGCCTTAACAATCCAATAAGGAGAGGGAAGGGGAGGAGAGAGAGGGTAAAAACCAATGGAACATTGAGTAGCGCAGAACTTTCTAGATCCGGATACATATGCATAAGAGCCAGTAGTCCAATCGTGGGGGTACAATTAACATAGCAAGAACACATCAATCATGTGGAAGAAACTATTATCCTCCAGAGGGAAGGGGAGGATTTTCAAACCTGAGCAACCCTCCAGCACGGCCCCTTAGATCCCTTGGGACCTTCCGGATCTTCCTGGGCCTCAGTGGTAGCCTCAACAGCCACCACAGAAAAGCATTCAGACAAATGTAGCAGAAGTCCAGGAAAAGAAATAGAGACTTAATTATTATAAAGTCACAATGTTAGCAAAGGACATTGTCATGTAGATGCAAAATCAATTTTCAAGCAAAAAAAAAGTTTCAGCACAAATTTACCAAATGCTCCAGTGAACAGATTGAAGAGGCATGCCCCATGTTCTTGGAATTTAGCTTCCTGGGACTGTCCTCCATTTTCCAGGCATATTATTTTGTCCATCTTCACAGGAATGTAAAATTTGCTAAAAAGAAAAGATTTCTGCTGATTCATGTCAACCAGGAAACCAAAACAACTTTCCTGCACTAAAGTTGCATATTTTTGGTCCATGGCACAGTGTATAATATAATTCTTTTTGAAACCTGAGATACACTAATGTTACTGAGTGTGTGCAAGTGGCATAATTATTATGGACTTAATACTTCTTGCCCATTTGTGTGCAATAATTCTTCTATATTAATGGCATTAGTCCTTTAACCTAGAATTCTTGCCATGCAACAATTTGTCTGTGCCTGGGTTGCCCAGCAGATCTGAGGAACTGATTTAGAAAGTCATCTATAATTAACACTTGCATTTGTAAAAATAAGGGAGCCTCTTGATACTTGAGTCTTTCTTTAGTTAGGTGGAGTTGACTACAAGAATTGGAAGTGATTTTATGAGCTTCTGGCTACTCCAGGAACTGGGGAGACCTCATGAATCTGCAGGGTCTCAGGAAATATTCTGAGAACAGTTCATTGGCCCAGAGGGGAAATGAATGAGGAAACTTCATGATGCAAGCCTTTGAGGACCTCCTGTCTCTTGGCCTTGCCTGTACTTTCTCCCCAGGGAAGGGTGTTGATTGTGTCCCTGATTTAGGGCATAAGGGTTTGGCTCTCCAAGAAGTGATTGAATATAATCTACGTTCTTAATGAAGAAACTGTATTGAAAAGATGTCAAGTAGTCAGAAGTGCACATCCAAAAAAGTCAGCTGCTTTATTTATCATTTGCTTTTTATCCCCAAAAAGATTTCTTTGTAATATGCTCATCTGTGGAATCCAAGCTTTCTCCTTCTCAGACTTTGGAAACATCATATTGTTAGGTCATGTTTTAGTGAATTGTCATCTAAAAAGGCACATGCAAGCTCTAACCAAAAATAAGACAAATTTGATTCACCAGAATAACCACACTTTTGCTGAGCACCAAAGGGAATTCAAGGGTTAAGTACTCCTACAGCATGAGAGATACAGTTTGCTGAGGGTGTGAATGGCCACTGATAATGCCAAACACTGCCTTAAGTCAGCAGGATATTTGTATGATTTATTTAATCACACATATCCCTAAACTTAGTTTTGAAGTAAATCTTTCTAAAACTTACCCTGGATAGTACTGTATTGCTTACATTTTTTGAAGGGTCCTTAATTTCAGAAAAGGATCTTTTAAGGTCTCTGTAGGGGTTCCAGTGCATTCTGATATAACATAATTTCGTATTTTCAAAGCAAAATTTTAAATCCAAGAATTAACAAATGTTTCACAAAATATGCTGGAAATATGTCCCCTTTCTAAATTGACCTTAATTTTAGTAACATTTTCATGAATGAAGTAACAAATAATCTCATTAAAATATCTTTGCTGTCACACAAAAAGGGTTTCTCTGACATATCCCCATAAATTTTCTGTAAATTTATGTATTTCTTGTTAAAATTTGCAAAGAGAACTTGTTCTGCCTAGAATATGATTATAGAATAAAATTGAATAAGGAAAAACCCATTTTTTCCCTCTGCTGAGCAATATACTTTGAGAAGTTTTTCTCATTGGAAAATACTTCTAATGCTGTCCAAGGTCAAAAAGAGACTGCCATTTGCTGGGTGTTTTGTAGGCTGTGTGAGAGGGATCTGCAAGCTCGGTTTAGTTCCCAGTCAACAAATGTCCAACACAGCTGTCATTAATCGGCATTCCTGCTGGCAGCCTCTGCAAAGAGGGCAAAGGCTAATGTACATGGAAGCTGACCTATTTTATGACTTTATTAGTAATTCTTCAGAACAGGCTTCTCAGTGTGAGGAAGTGAACACTGGTTCCTACTGCAGTTGCTAAGGCTGTAGGCTTCCTTTGGATAAATAAACTCGGTTTCCAAAGCTCCCAGTCTGGCATCTTTCATACACGCTAAAACCAACTAATAAAGAAATATTCATACAAGTTGCAGTGTTTGAAACAAAGCATATTAGCACTCACGCTGAGAAGGCTATATCTGTTAAGTTTCTTCCCAGAAAGCTATTTGCTAATTAACTATTCCTGTTTCTTTTTCCAATAATATTGTCATGCAGATATGGGCATCTTCAGCAGAACTAATTCTCGTTCTGTTATTTAGCTGTCTTTAATTTCTAACACTCTTAACCAAGCTAATTTTCCAGGCAACGTCTTGATGAACACCAGGCAACATCTTTGTGGGCTAACCCATAATAAAGTACTTCTTCCTATCTACAAGACCACATACATCCATTCATTTTCTACACACTTTTCTGTAACAAATAAAGCTTTCAGTACCACTGATGAGCTTCTTTATAGAAATAACTTGCTCATACAAAAAGCAGTTTGCCAGCTATGCCCCAACAGCATAACATCTAGGGGAGGGTACAAGAGAGAGAAGAGTTGTTAACTTTTGGGGTTGTAAATACAATTTTCAATCATGGTAGTACAGAATATTTATCTTCAGTCTTATAAACTGAGCCAGCTTAATATGGAAGAAAGAGGATTATGGAAACTGGGGGAAATTAATTGCAAAACACGATGATGTAACTCCTTCCGTGCATAGCTGCAATTCAAACTGTGATACCATTGTTTTGTTTATAGCATAAATCCTAAACTGAGCACAAAACACTACTGGTATTGTGGTCCAAAAATAAAATTAATTTAGTGGATGCAAACAACTATAGTTATTTATTATATTTTATCTGTTTGACGAACCTGCAGGAATCACATACCTTGATCAGGAGGCATAAAAAGCAATGCAAAAGACAGACATTGTGCAAAAGAATGTTTCATGCTTTTTCTAATCCAATTTTCTCACTTTTAAAATACTTTTTGAACTTACAACAATTTGTTTCCATTTCCTTTTACAAATGTTTATACCTAGCTTTATAAGCTTTAATTTTACAAGAATCTTTTGCTTTAAATCAGCTTCTGAATTGGACGTGTTCATTTTCCTTTTGCTCACCAAGCAGACAAGTATAAAATGCTCCATGTTTTTATTAAAAGCATTTTTTCTGTTTATAGCATAGTTGTACAGCTTTTAACATTCATGTATGCTTTGGGCCATCAAGACTGTTTTTCATTGCTCTAAATGCACTTGTTTATTTACCCTTCAAATAGTTTGACATTTGATGTGTTGAATTTTCTCTATGGAAAAACATTAAAGGGAAATTACTCACAGTACATTGCTCTTGCATATTTTTCCCTCATAAAGCAGATTTTCATACGTAGCAGACCTTTTGACAAGATGAGGTCCATTATGTGCAGCACACAGATCTTTTCAACCATTTTCATACTACATGGCAATATTCAAGGACAGAGTAAATAATCACTGGTCACCTACTTCAATCTCTCATAAATTTGTCTTTTAGGACTGTTTCATTTGAATGCCACATAAGCACACATTTTTTAATCACCAGTCAGGACAAAATATCAAACCAGCTGAAAAAAGCTTGATAACCTTTTCCATCTGTAGTGAATGAGTGACATATATGCCAAATCACAGCACCTTTGATTTTTTCTCCTTGATAAACTCAGAAGTTTTATAACTATTTTATCAGGTTGCATGAAAAATGTGCAAATAACCAAACAAAAAGTGAGCCATTCTTTATTATATTAATAGATGTGAAACAACCAAACATCACACATGAACACTCTCAACACAAAAGCTTTTATGTGTGTGTCCATTGTAAGACCTTACAAATTGTCACAAATGTCACAGATTTGTCATCTTTCCTATAATGTATCTATTAAATGTTCACAAATAAATCTTTCAGAGTCACTGAACATTTGTATACATGACCCCTGTCTTTCTGTCTCTGTCTCACCCTTTCCTTCAAAGTTTAGTGGTTGTGTAGATCTCCATAGAAACATCAAGTTGCCATGATTGTAGACGAATGTTTCACAGGAGACAGTGAGACAATTAGACAGGAAAAGGGATAGCACCAGCATTTTCAAAGAACAAATTCCATGTACCACATCTGTCATTTACTGTTCACATTGGAATTGCTTGAGGTTTTGTCTTATATTTTTCTCAAACATTCTGGTTGCAGCTTCAGCAGCATGTTTTCATCATACTTCTGCTCCAAATATGGTGTTCAAGGAAGAAAAAAGGCTCTAACCTGTTCTCTCAATTTAGTGTTTTCCAGGGATGATCAATGCAAAATCTCTTCCCACTGCAGAGGTGCAGAACAGGACCCTTTTCCTTTCTATTGTTAATATACCAACTGAAATATCCTTATTCCTATTGCATTCAATGCCTGTTGTTGTCCTTTGATTACCATATTTGTCCAATATTTTAAATGCATAATCGCTGACATCTTAACAATTTAACCTACATTTGAAGCTACCAGAGGTCTTGTCTGCACAATAAGTTACACAGCCCAATCTGCAGTATCATTTTACATAATTTTACTCATAACCATGTACTTGCAAGTGAGACCCAGATTCCTCCTGCCTATCTTTCTAATTCTCGCATATACTGAATCACTCTCTGGTGATGTTGATTTCTCCCCAGTGCTTGAAGATGACAATTAGAAATGTATCTATCTAGATATTTCTGTTAGCTCACAAAAGCAAGACAGGATGAGCTCAAATATCTTCTTAGTTTGAGACCAGATTTTTTCCACTGAATTTACATCAGCTTCTAAAATTGATTTTGGGCTCCTTCCTGAGGGATTTGTACCATTTATAAAAACACTATTAAAAAATAATACATACTGCTATAGCTTTACAGACCTGAAAATACTTCTTACCACATTTAAGAAAAAAAAAATTAGGGAATGAGGACAGAGTTATTTCTGTCATTCTGTCACAACACATTAATTGCACTCTAACACTAGCAATTTGAATGCTATAGTAGAAAACCCAAGTCTTTTTCTAAGGTGTTGAAATATGTCCTCCCTGAAAGAATGACACATGATTTGACAAAACAGACATCTGTCTATTTTCAACATTGTTCTTATTTAAAAGCAAAACTGCCCCAGTCTTTTCAAATAATATGTTTTTCAGTGTTCGAGTAATAGAGGAAATATCCAAATCTCACACTGATATTACCAGATGAATCACTGATGAAATCACTCATCACTGATGAAATGACTGATAGTAGGATCATGTGAACTTGAGATCTAGGCATTCTTTGTGAGTCACCAGCAGTGGAGTTATCCCACCTGTATGGCTCAGTGGACCAGGTAAGCCAAGCTGAATTTTATGAATTTTATAAATTTTATGAAAAGGAAGTCATAAGATTCTTCACCTCCATGAAAATTCAGACAGTAATTCAACATCCTGTTACAAATAAGTAGTTACTTAGCATCATAACTCTGAAAATTGTTGATGATCCAGCTCATTCAAAACCCCAGTGGCAGGTAGAATGTGGCACCATGATCTGAATGCACATTGGTGAGGACTAATAAAACAGTCCTTATTTCAGGTTTAGGAGCAAAACATCCATCTGACTTACTGGAAACCATATGAAATAGGTAATACAGTGAAATAAGTGGAAATTAAACACATTAATTTCCTGAAATTTATAGTAATAACTTGCAGCTATGCCACTCAAACTATGTTTCTGTCAGATCTTATAAATTCAGAAGGTTTGGGTCTGGCCAGCAACAGAATCAGAAATCTCAAAGGAATATCAGGCATACAGCTTGAAGCAATGCTGACAAGTCAGACAATGATTCCTTTCCCTTTGACTCTACAATGACACAGGCTCTCTGTGTGAAATGTGCCATCATGCTGAGCTGGTAACATCTGAAGGAAAGAGATTCAAATAAGTAATTTCTGTTTTCTTGGCTCAGTTGCAACTGGATATAACATTTTTCTTCACATGCTGCTCTCTGAAGAACTGTAAAGTGCTGGAGCATATTCTGAATTGGTTGCAGAGCTTCATCCCGGAGGTGGCCTGAACATCTGCAGCACTCTGAATTTGGTAGACAACCCACATTTTTATAAAAATGAACCAGATTAAAGTTGTATACCATTTTACTGATACAGTTTTATATTGAGTCCAGACATTAATGTTTGCTATTAAATTAGTTACCTACACAGTGTTCCTTCAACAATTGCATTATTCAGATTAAATTTTTTCTCCACTGCTACCTTAGCAAAATTTGTTTGGTATACATACTACCTGTTTTGTACTCTAACCTATCTATTGGTCACAAAATTCCTTTAAAAATATGGCTGTCCTTTGAAGGACAGGATCTCTTTTTCTGTAGACAAATGTAAATCGTAAGGTTTTTGGTGGGCAGGCCTTAAACTCAAAACATGACACCATGCTTCACATTTCCATACCAAGAAATGTCAACCATATCCTACAGAAGTGTAACAGAATATTTTCTTAAAAGGACCATTTTTTTTTATTCAATAAGAAGGAAGCAGAATCCATCAGAAAGGTAAGGGCAGGTACATGAAGAGCCAGAACTGGTATACAATAACTTTTTGTCCTTCACAAAACTGCTACATCGGAATTGTTGTTTCAGGTCCCAATAGTGTTTTAACAGAATGGCTGCCTTGCATCCACATCTGGCACAGGTATTTGTCCAGTTGGAATATTATGGACAGCTAGATATCCACACTGTTGTGTTTTAACCCCTACAGGCTAAACCACCTATAACTGCTCACTCTCTCTTCAGTGGGGTGGGGGAGAGAATAGTAAGGTAAATAAAAGTAAAAACTTGTGGTTTGAGATAAAGACACTTTAATTAAACAAAAGTAGCACATGAGAGCAAAGCAAAATAAAGGGTTAATTCACTACTTCCCATGGGCAGGTAGGTGTTCATCTCCAGGAGAGCAGGGTCCCACCACTTGTGACAGTGACTTGGGGAGACAAATGTCAGTGCTCCTAATACCCCCTTTCCTCCTCGTCCTCTTCCTGAGCTTCTATTGTTGAACACCACATCATATGGTATGGAGTATCTCTTTCATCTGTTGGTGTGGTCCCTCCCAGCTATGTGTTCACCCCAGCCTGCTCACTGGTGGGGTGTGCTGAGAAGCAGAAAAGTCCTTAGCTCTGTGTAAGCCTTGCTCAGCAATAATGAAAACACCTCTATATTATCAACATCATTCTCAGTACAAATTTGCAACATAGCCCAGTACCAGCTATTATGTACAAAATTATCTCAGCCAAATCAGTTCACAAGTTTAAAGAAAGATGTTATGTAAAAGTATTCAGGGAAAAGCCAGAACACAGCCTGGAGTATTGGAAACAATATTTTACAATTAAAAATTTGAAGAGACCAATATGAATATTTCAAGAGAAAATTAACATCCCAGCTACAGCCATAAAAGTATTGACATGGAACAACATTTTTTAATACAGAATTATTGGTCAGAGAAATCTGCAGCACCAGAACAGTCCTTAGATGGTAAAGTTGGACAAATTGAGATTAGGGAAGAATTGAATTGTCCATTGTTTGATGGACTTTTTTCCTTTGAAACTAATTTATCAAAGTAATACTTTGCTAACAATTATAAGAACAGGTGAAGAAGATATATCTCTGAGAGCCAAGTTCTAGTTCAAAGTAGAGAAGGCTTAAGTGATGCTGGTTGTCAAATTAAATTATAAAAGTGATCCCTTCTGGCATTCTGGAAATGGGATCTTAGAGGCAATCTTTCTACAACTGATGTTTCAAAAGTGTCTAATGTAAACATTAAGAAGAAAATATGAAAATCTTTACTTATCTGTAACTTTATAATCCAGAGTCAAAAAACACCTCTGTGACTTCTCTATGCTTTGTTCATGAGCCAGAGGCAGACATGAATACCAGCACAACACATAATTTTAGGAGTTTATTTATTTATTAGTGTGCGACAATCTAAAAAGACCTTCGTATAGACACTATTACCTATCAGGAAGCCAACAGTACTTCTGCTTATTTTGAAAGGAATTCAAAATAGCAACCACAAGTTACAGTGCCAAACCAGATCTTTTTGAGAAAGCCTATCTCCAGCCTATTTTTGCAGACAGATTTGTCTATTATTTCCTTTATGATGGTAACCCAAGATGGAAAGAAAACAGAAAGGAAATAACAAGTTCTAAATGTAATAACAAAAGTCATGTTCCACTTTTCTGATTTGCTTAGTCTGCACAGTAAAACCAAAAAGGATATGAAGCTTCCAAAGCCATTATATTCTGCATTGGAGGTTTATATCTAAAACATGCAGCTTTTTAAAACAGAAGTGACAGCAGTAAAAATGTATAATTATTTAATAGTTTAAGTGTCCTTATTTTTAAGGCGATATAAGCTATGTTCCATCTCAAGACATAAATATAATCCTAAACCTATCTCTGAACCAAAGAATATTCAGAATCATTTTCTGTGATTCACCTTAAAGATGTGAGTCTGAGCTCCAGATCTTCTACATGTAGGTGCCTACATGTGCCTTAGAAATATTCCAGGACTCAAGAAATTCCCAAGGTGTTGAGGTTACTGATTGATATCTGCATGCTCCACATCTCTCATAAATTTTCATCTGGCGGCATGGACACACCAGACATGCATAGCTCACATGGTTTCGAGCTGGCAGGCTGGTGGACGCAGTTGTAGTATGGATACTCTATCTTATCTCGCAACATCAGATGGATAACTTAAACAGAACAAGGCTTTGGGTTTTGTGTAACTGATCCAGACACAGCTGTTTCTTTTAAGATTATCTGAATCAGCTGATGCTTGAATCCCAACTAATATAAAATTTGTATCTTAGAGTACCTGAACCACAAAAGGATGAAAAAAATTTCAGAATGCTGTATTTCCTGCAGAATTTACAAGTTCAGAACACAATGATTCCCAAAGTTTATTTGGTTTCAATAAAATTCTGACTAGACCAATCAAATTCAGATTAAATTCTTCTTGATTTTCTGTCATCAGTCTCAACTTCAAGGATCCATCATGCACTCTCACAGGACAAGGTGAGGAGCTTCCCCTTTTCACAAGAGTGTTGATATCTTTTGCTTTCATGAAAAGAATCCAACTGAAACCAAGCTTAAAATTATGGAACACCTTTCAGGGAAAACACTTACCTTTTTCCAAGCAGTTGTCCTCACCATCCTGTAGCAATGTGATGCAGTAACAGATAGAGTGTGTGTGAATTCTGCTGTTTACTGCCCATCTTGGGTTACACTCATAGAAGAAATTACAGACAAATCTGTCTGCAAAAGTAGGCTGGAAATAGGGTTTCTCAAGGGATTTCTAACATCTTTGGCTTTCCTGCAGGCTGGAAATACCACAAAAGCAAGCTTTTCGTGGTGTTTGTATTTCAGCACATCTGTTTTTATGGCCCGCTGAAACCAGGAAGTTTAGAGCACATACAAATGAAAAATCACCTCAAGAAAGCTAAGCAAAGAGTCAGAAGTCCAATTCAAGTTTAAAGAAATATTCAATTCCATTATTTCAGCTTATGTGCTTGCCCACCCCTAACTGTCGAAACTGTTCTGTTAAATAAGTATGTAAAGGCATAGTACAGAAGTACAGGTGCCAAAACAACTCTCATATTCTATTTTTCACTAATGTTTGATAGGTCACCATCAGCTATTTACAGATGGAAAAAGTTATCAGAAATAATGGATAGAACCCCTAAATCAGTGATAGGATCAACATCAGTGATGGTATTAAATCCCAGAGGGCTTTTCTTCTAAACAATATCTATTGCCCTACTAATCTTAAACTATATTCTTCCTGCAATCAGCCATTATTCGTCTTCTCTTCTATCATATTCTCTTCCCCCTTCATTTTCTTCTCACATTTTTCAGCAGGAAAAGTTTCCTGAGGATTGTAATATAAACAAAACTGTAGAAAGGAACAAAAGTTGTTTAAGGTAGTCTTACATTCTTACAAGATGCCTGGGGTAAGAAAAAGTTCCTTTAAAAAATAGCTCCAAGCATTTAATGGAGTTTTTTATTGGCACAGATATGTAGAAATTTTAACCATATATTTGAGCGTCTAATGTCTTCTAATTGAGAAAATTTCTTAAAAAATTCCTTAGAAAATTCTGCATTTTCATGTTTTCAATTGCTTGTAGGAATCTCTATGCAGTATAAGAGACAGTCATTTGTATTAATAGATGTAGGAAAGGACCTCAGAAGAGAAAACTTGAAAGAAGCAAAGTTTCTGTAGTAAATTTGTACCATTTGTAATGACACTTATGTATTCTTATAGAAGAATTTTGTTGCATTTTTCAGCCATGTATGGCCATCTTTGGAATAAGATTTTACAGAGCAGAGGACTCCAAAATCCTTCGATAACTTCTTTTTAGGTCTACTGACTAGAAGGTTTAAGGCATGGTCAAAAGACCTTTAGAATTAAATGAATTCTCCCATGGCCAACAAGACAAAAGATACAAACCAAGTCTACTCTTCTGTTTCCCTTGAATAATAGAGAATCCACAAAATTGCTAATACTTTTTTAAAGAATTAAGTATTCTAAAATGCCAGCAGTGATTTCTGTCCACTTTGTTCTACGTATGCCAGATGCTATAAGGAAAGTTTCTTCTTCCATTTTGAAGAGCAATGTCATCTGCAGTCTGTTTGATGTGCTTATGCCTAATCTCAAAATAATCCAACTTTCTCAGTGAGGAAATCCTTAAATATAAACTTCCTTGTTAGTTTTATGGATATTTTTACTGCATATTTTCAGATTAACTTTCTGCATCACAGTCACAAGTATTTCTGCATGGAAATATATTCAAACACCTAAGCTTGGATTTTCCCTGTACATCACATAAAATATGCCTGACTGGCACCCAGAGATGAAAATCTGTCAAGCCAGAATACTCACCTATGCTAAAATCATAAATTTGGAAATTTTCTAGTGCCAGAACAAAATATGCCTCCTTGGCATGCAGACAAATTCTACTGTCTCATCCTGACTTCTTCAACCTAACAGACATTTTACGAGACACTGAAATATCAACTTGATGTATGTGAATCACAGTATGATTCCTTCATTGCCACGCCAATCTGCAGCTGCTGTACTGTGAGGCTGAAGGGGTGTAATTTGCAGGCAGTCTCTAATCCGCTTCAGGCATTGCAAGCTTTCTCAGTCACTGAAGAAACATGACAGATATTCTAACTTCTGTGGGACAATTCTTGGGAGTGTTTATGCAGTACATATGCAATTTATTCTGTTTGTTTGGGATCAGAAAGCCCAAAGGGCACAGAAATCTTCAAGGTCAGTGAGGGTTGACAGAGGACAAGGAAAAATCTGGGAGAGGAGAAGGATATGTGCTATAGTCAAGCTGGGGGTATTCTCCATGCCCTCCTCCTGGAATGCAGGGACAAACTGCTCCTCGTTTTAAGACAGCTGGTGGCAGTGTGTGGAGTTACAGTCCAGGAAGCAGCTCATAAATACTGGCTGAGGGATAACATTGTCAAATTGCATAAGTATCTGAGAAGCCACAGACATCTGAATTCATTAACAGTTCATTTTCAAGAGCAAAAATTTGAGGTTTATTTTCAATGTTGTTTTGAAAAATGGTAAACTTTCTGTTAGGAGAAAGACTTTGAAACACAAATGTTTTAATTTGTACAGCACTAAATTTTGTACAGCACTAAATGTCTAAGCCTTTATTTGTATCTTGCCTCCTTTCTCCAGCTTTCTCCAGCTCCCTTCTTTTCTTTCCATCCTTCTTCTTCCCCATAACTAGAAAGGTAATGGATAGAAAAAATTAAAACAATATTCATGGAATGGTTCTTTTTCCATTGAAGGCACAATCATACATTTGGAATTAACAAAGTTTCAGCAAGTGTTTGAAAAGATTAACATAGACGATCATTTAATATTGTTTCAATGAAATATGCTGGATAAAAATTTAACAGAATTTCTACTGTTTCAGGGGGAGAATGAGTGCCAGCTTTCCATAGAAGAGTTGTACCAATAAGAGAACATAAAAAGTAAGCAATATTTAATCTCTCACATTAAAAAGAGGATAGTGCAATCTGTTTACATAGACATCTTCCTCAGCTCACTCTCATTTCTGCTAAAAGTCCTGAAGAGGGTGGTTGTAAAGCAATACTGAGATTCCTCACCACAGATGGTCATTTTCTGATATAAGGACAAAATTACCTTATTTACAACAGTCACTGTTTTCACCTTGATTAACAGTACTATTTTACGATTCCTGTTTTGAAACACATGGATTTGGAGGTAAACCTGCAGATACCAAACAAGGTTAAAGTAACTGTTTTGGAGAAAGCCGTGTCTATCTTCACAAATGTTTTGGGGTTCAATACTTAGAAATGGTTGGACTTTGCACCTAGAGCAAGTTTCATTCCTCTGTTTTTTGTAAATTCAGAAAGAAGGTTGGATATGCCTTCTCTGGGTTGTATCCCCACCTCATTTTAGCTATTGATGGTAGAGAATTCATTTTTAGACAGAGAACAAGCTTCATTAAGTTTGGTTTTATATCAGTGCTTCTGAAAGAGAATGTGCTTAGATATTCAAATTTTGGAATTGAAGTTAGTGTAGGTAAAGCTACCAACAGAGCACTAAGGGATTCTTATATTGGAGTGTGGGGGGCACACAGTGAAAGAGCACAAGAACACCCTACACAGTTTACACTTAAATGCTTAAAGGTAACAAGTTTTCTAGATTTACTGGACATGCAGGAGCTAAGAGACCATAATTTTAAATGGTGGTGCTGTTGGATGGATGTTCTTTATAAGATAGTCTCTATATCGGCATTTGTTTCTGAAATATTTTCAACAGATGTACTAACTTTCCAACTATACTACAGATTCTTTCTGTTGTCACAGAATTTTCTGAAGGAAAGAAAGAAAAAGAAGAAATGAAAAAATCAGTTTTCATGTGAATTGATGCAGTGGGAAGATAAATTGTCTCTAATAGTCCCTACCTCTGTCCCACCCTTCCTTGGAAAGATGAGGGCAGAGTAGGCCTAAGGAGAAGAAAAGCTGGTGATTTGAATAAACAGTACTAAACTGGCATAGGAATGCTTCGCAATTTGCATGTTTTTATGTGCCAAGTAGCACAGGCAAGTCTCTGCTTTTTAGTCTCTTCTCATAAGAATGAAGTAGTCACAAAGCAATTTCCCTTTCACACATGAAATTCAGTGCAAATTTGCAACTTCAATTTACAAATTCTACACACCACTTTCAAGGTCTGTTCATTCAAGCTTCATCCAAGCAGTGGACTTCACCCTGAATTTGCTTTCTTATCATATCTTGATGCTTCTACTCCTCGTCCTCTTAAGCAAGCCAATTACAAAAACAATACTTTAATGGAAAAAGCCAAAATATTTCTTTTGTTTTTTTAAAGCTTGCTACTGCTTTTCATTTTGAACATTATCTTCCCTGTCTGTTTCTAAACATTGGAAGGAATAGCCAAAGAGAAACTTGCAAAGGTCAAAATATTAAAGAAAATAAATTGTGTTTCTGAGAGTCAATGATTCATTCCAATTTGGCCTGCAGAATTGTAGTGTAAGTCCATTAATACAAAAGAATTAGAATTTCCCTGTGGCCTTCCCCAAGCACATGAAGAGGGAAAGTGTGGATTTTTGGTGATATTAATATGGGAAATAAAATAAGTAACATAATGTAAATCAGAGCAGAGTATTAAATGGACCAGTTATTTTTGGTTCACCTGAAATATAAAGGATATTGCTTCAAACAGTGTTGGGAAAATGTATAAAACTCATGTTAAGGCTTGAACAGCTGAATTGTATATTGCTTGAGGGTGAAAGCAAGCAAGAATGGAAAGCCTTGATGTAATGAGATGGAATGCTCTCCAACTGTTTGTTACTTTACCACCTATAAATTAGAGTAATGGCTAGGAGGTGAGTAAAAAGCAGAAAGTTGGCAGTATAACTGTAGCTTTTTCATATCCTTAGCTCAACTAGTCTTGGCATTCAGTGCCAATTTCACATAGGCATAATACTTCTGTGGAACTTGTCATGACTCTTTGCTCAATTACATCCATCTATTATATCTGTAGCAAAAAGCACAGCTTTGTGCAATGACATATCCATCACCAAATACCATACTTCTGGGTGAAACCAGGTCATGACACTATATTAGTTTTGCACAGAACTGTGTGCTTTCCTGCTGATCTAGCAATCATCTGAGCCTGATTTAATACTTCAGGTTTTAGCAAGTGTTTTGGTCCCTCCTGGACTATCTGTAAAGAGCTTAAGAGGAAATACCTTGAGCAAGTCTAAACAGCCAAAAACACAACCTTACACCTGCAGGTAAGTCAACACAGCAAAGCACAGACAGTCCAGGAGGTTTCTGGAAAGCATTGCTGACAACTTCCTCCACAGGAGTGGAGGATTCTACAAGGAATGTACTAACAGGGAAGGCCTAGTTGGAGATGTGAATATTGGGTGCAGCCTTGGCTGCAGTGGCAATGAGATTGCAGAGTTCTGTATCAGGTGAGGAGGGAGCAGAGCAAAGCAAAATGATGACAACCATGAACTTTGGGAGAGCTCCTTTTAGCCTCTTCAGGGGTCTCCTTGGAAGAATACAATGGGGATAGGCCCTGCAGGGAAGATGGGTCCAAGAAAGCTGGTTGATATTCACAGACCATTTCCTCCAGGCTCAAGAAAGATGCATCATGATGAGCAAAAAATGAAGCAAAGGGACCTGCAAGGATGCATAAAGAACTCCTGTCATTACTGAAGAGTAAGCAGGAAATACACAGGAGATGGAAACAGGGTCAGGCCACTTGGAATGAATATAGAGGAGTTGTCAGAGTAAGTAGAAATGAGGCAAGGAAGACTAAAGCCCATCTGGAATTAAAACTGGACAAAGATGTCAAGGACAAGAAGAAAGGCTTTTTTTGAATACATCAATAACAAAAGGAAAACTAAGGATAATGTGGGCCTGTTTCTGTGTATAGGGGGGGCCCTGGCAACACAGGATGCAGAGAAGGCAGAGTTACTGAATTCCCTCTTTGCACTGGTCTTCACTGACAAGACTAGCCCTTGGGAATATCTGACCCAGAAGACCAGGGAAAAGGAGTGTTGGAAGAATGACTTCCCCTGGGTCAAGGAGAATTAGTTTAGAGGATACGTAGGTAAACTGGACTTCTACAAGTCCATGGGCCCCTCATGAGCTCATAGGCGTCCACCAGTCCTGAGGGAGCTGGTGGACACCGTAGAGAAGCCACTCACAATCATCTTGAAAGGTCATGGAGATCAGGAGAGGCGCCTGAGGGTTGGAAATGGCAAATGCCACCTTAGTCTCCAAAAGGACAAGAAGGAGGACCCAGAGAACTACGAAGCAGTCAGCCTCACCTTTACCAGCTCTGTGTGTTAACTAATCTATCTGGGATGGCATGCTAAAGAACTATGTTACCACTGCTACCTAAACGACCTTTGATCTCGAAATTGATGTATCATGACATGTTCCTCTCTACTGCAGCTTGGCTCATTATAATCTGTAGTGGGTGGCATCCCTGTCCATGGCACTGGTTGAGGGGTTGGAACTAGATGATCTTTAAGATCTATTCCAATCCAAGGCATTCTGTGATTCTATTAATGACACCATCTTCTCATGGGTCCCTCTGATTGTTCCAACAGCAAAGGTCAAAATAAATATCAGTATTTAGCCTGTTGGTTCATTTTCTCAGCAAAAGACCCACTGCACCGCAATAAATACTTAGGGATGGGGTTAACGATGGACTTGACGGTCTTAAAGGTTTTTTCCAACCTAAATAATTCTGTAATTCTATTCATCCCCTGGGGCCCTAGTACAAAAACAATTTTTTTCCAAGATGATCAGAGTGGAGTAATGAAGCTTTGAGATATATGACTTTTCTTCTTAGAGAACAGAATAAAAATTGAAATGCCTATCTCTGAAAATTAAATTTATTATATTTTAAGTGTGAAATTATTCAGTTTTAAATGTGAAATTATAGTCCAATATTTTCAAGTCAAAAATTGTAGATGCTTGTTTGCTGGCAATAGAATTTCAGTGCATTATATCAAACAAAAATCTTAACTAACCTTCACAATAAAAATAAAAAAACTTGGGCAGTCAAAAGTTTTACATACTATTTTGTTTATTTAATCAGTTCCTAAGTTACCTTGGTTTCAGAAGAAGATGCCAGCTCAAATGACAGAAAGAACATCATTTGTCAAAAGTTCAATGAAAACACTGATATATTTAAAAATTTTTGGTTTCAATTAAGGAATATGGTGACACTCTGTTTTGTATGAAACACATTTTTTGCCAAATTAGGTTTTTTTCAGACACCAAAGCTTCATGAAAATGCCTTGGCTGAATGAAAAGTCCATGAACGCACAAATACCAGTCCTTTTACAACCTTGAGCTAAAACTTTTCCATGCTGTCAGTATAGACTTATTTGAGCTTTCTCCTACTCCTGCCTTTTATAAGTGGTGATTTTAATTAGATATTCAATATTTTCTGGTCTTCTCTCTCATAGAATGAGAAAAGAGAGAGCTGTTAGCTGTTTTTGATTACTGGCTTCCATATGACATGCATGGCAAAGTATTCATGTTTTTTGTTTTCTCCCAGGATAGTCCACCATTTTCCAGTTCCCTTAGTCCTATTTACATCACATACAACACAGTTATGTTTTCATTATTTGATGAAAGTCTTTGGTTTTCTTCTGTCCTGAAATGACATAAATTACAAACAAATGATCTTACAAGCCCAGCTGTGTAGCTCTGTCTCATTTTCTATAAATAAATGTGTTTAGGCTTTTATATACTTTATCTGAAACATTGATAAGTGTTTTGATTAAATCTCTACAGTTAAGTATGCTAACAGGGGTTTTTTTCTGACACCATGCTCCTTTATTAGTGATAACAAGTAGCTGCCTCTCCATGCAATATTTTCCACTAATTACCACAAAGTCTAGATTTTAAAAAATAATGAATAATCATAGACAGGCTGCTGCACAAAAATATACAAAAATTGAAAAAAGGAACTGAATAAACGTGTCTTTTGTACCGTTCCTTTTCTGCAGACTTAACAAAAAGCAGACAGATTCCTAATTTAGAATGTAATACAGTCCAAACCTGCCTACAATTCTGTAGAGAAACTGTATTCTTCTCAGGGAAATCAATAATTACAAAAAATGTGTTTGCAGTTATGAAAGCACACAAGGATTTTCAATGGAGAAGAGCTACTAACATGTATTTATATTGATATCTAACATGAATGAAATGGGCTTTGTCTGACTTCCAGATTCCAGATTTCAGTCCAGTGAATCTAACTGAGGCATGGTGGAAAAATCTTGTTAGTCAACAGAAAAGCAACACTTTGTTTTGTTCTTTGCTGATATATATGTACATCCTTTCCCCCTCGCTGGGTTTTCAGTTTTTGTGCTGAAGATCTGCTTTTAATCCTATTAGAGACTTAAGATCCCCACAAGACCTTTCCAGAGATGTCCTGGAAGACCCACAGACTAGGATGAAACCCATCATGATGAATGCCGTCAAGAAGTTTTCTGATTCACCTCAGTGCCTACTGCCACCCATACCCAAACATGGCACTCATGGACTCCTCAGTACAGGAGAAACATGGAGCTCCTGGAGCAGGCCCAGTGGCAGCTGAAAAATATGATTAAGGGACTGGAGCATCTCTCTTACAAGGAAAGGCTGGAGGAGCTGGGCTTGATCAGTCTAGAGAAGAGATGATTGAGAGGAGAACTCATCAGTGTCTACCAGTATCTTAAGGGAGGGTGCCAAGAGAATGTTTCCAAGCTCTTCTCAGTAGTGCCAAGAAATAGGACAAGAGGCAATGGACAAAGACTGATGCGCAGGAAGCTCCACCTGAACATGAGGAAGAACTTTATTGTGCAGGTGACTGAGCACTGAAAGAGACATTGTGGAGTTTTTCTCACTGGATATATTCAAGAACTGTCTGCACACATTCCTGTGCCGTGTGCTCTGGGGTGACACTGAGCAGGGATTTTGGACCAGATGACCAACTGTAATTCCTTTCAATCTTACCCATTCTGTTATTCGGTGATTATTGGGGCAGAAGAGAATCTTGGGATTGTATGAGGCTTATTATGGCATGTTTTGTGGGAAGAACGAAACATGGAGAAAGGGAAGGATCCAGGTAGTTTGTGGAGGAACAAACAAGGATGGGAAAATAAGGGGAATAAGGGGGACAGTCACATATGAACAGGACCTGGTCAGGACACTTGTCTAACCATGTGTTTGAACAGACAGAGCTGATCAGTGCAGCCTACCCTGTCTCATCCAACTCTGTTTGTTTTCCTGGGTAGAAGGACCCTGTATTCTGCATACATGTATGAGGTTTGGGAGACAGCTACTGAAGCAGCCATAAGTCTGTGCTGGATGCTGGAGGGACCAGAGAACCTGAGAGCTGGCTACTGCAGGGATCTAGAGATCCGAGCCAAGGACTGACGAAATGGTGTGTCTGAATTGTTTGGTTGAGACCCACTCATTTTCTTGAGTATGTCTATGTGAGAGGCAGGTGGGACATGAGGTTCCAAGGGCCAGGACCTGGGTAAACTGAATCTGAGGCCGGATATCCTCAAAACTGCTGCTATGTTTTATTACATGGTTTCTGTGCAATAGAAAATTTCCTTCTATTTGCCATTGCTTTTTTGCAATGTGTGAAAGACATTCCATCCACAGTGACCACTCTGCCATTGACACAAATACTGCTAAAGCTATGACATAGAAAAGTTGCTTCCTCTGTTTTGTTTTGTATTTTTACTTCTTAATGCCAGTTTTTACTTTTATGAAAATTTCTAAATTTATTAAAGTAGCCACATTTCTTTCCTTTTCCTTAATTTGTATTAGAATCGAATAGAATTTTGCTCTCACAGCAGGCATTTCTCAGTTGCACTGTACTTTTCTGCTCTGTACTTATTCTCTCTTCTCCCAGGCACTTTATTTTTCTAATAGCTGTGAATCTGAGGTTGCTACACACCGCCATTTAAAAGCACTGTAAGGCTGTTCTTTTTCTATTGCATTCAACCTCATTCTTGATCACACCTCTTTGTTTTATCATCTGCCCAGTGCAACTTTCATCGGCTCTTCAGCTGTCATATACATCCTACCAAATAGCTTTCCTAAAGTCAAATTGCCCGTAGTTGGTCATTTTTCTTGTAGCTATTTTGAGCTTAAACATGTAGAGAACTGTTTCCTTAGCTTGCCAACCCCATCAATGAATGCAGTGTTCTCTCGTGGCTGCACTTAGAGGTAAGCTGTTCCTCAGAAGTTTCATCTAAATGTGTCTTTCTATGGAGATATTTTTTCCACATCCTGACATCAAAAGTGTCAAGTAACCTTCCTAGAATTTGTTTTCTATGGGTTTCCTCAAATATTTCTTCTTTGGTACTTGACTTTGCAACTGTCTCTGCAAGGAGGAATTTTGTTAACTTTATTCACCAGACGCATTCTTTGCACTGTTTCCAGTATTTCATTCTGTAGGTTGACCACTACTGGTGTCAGTCCGAATCTCAGATATGCCACAATTGCCTGTCTTGTACTAGACTGATGGCAGGAATGGAGACCCACAGAGGAGAAAGTAAACTAAACAGAATCTGATTAAGACCCTTTTAAAGCATGTGTTAATCTCAGAACTTCAGCTAAGCAAGGAAATATCTTAGATTTAATTCCTTCATTGTTTTTTAATGGCATAGATCATTACTTACCTCACCCTTCATGACACTATACTAACAGTACACAGTTGACAGTTCGGACACATTTACCAGATAATTATAATCTAAATACTTATTCTCAAGTTGTACTGATTTTCCAGTACTGTTGAGAATGTCAGCATTTTGATTTGTCAGCTTTTTGATCTCTTTATGTGATGCAGTTAGCAAAAGGAAAATTCCACCTCTTACATCTCAACATACATGTTCCAATCATATTGTTTCATTTACATGACATTTAAAGCTCCATAAACTGTGCAGACTTTCACATTCTAGAAGGATATTTGGGAAAATGAATTTTATATGGTCAGAGGTTTTATGTGATTAACAAAACATGACTATCTCCTTTCATGATCTTTCAAGAATATTCTTGTGAAAATTCAAAAAAACAATATATATGTACATTACAAGAGCTTAATACTTTATTATTATTATTTCTTGGCTGTTTGAGTTTTAATTGTACACACTTCCATTTAAATTTAAAGTACTCTGGTATCTCTGTGAGGAAAAAGTAGTTTTACATTTAGTTAATAGAAATGTAACTCAGACCCTAAAGCCACATAATTGCTGTCAGTTCAGTAGTAAATGAAGCCAAATGTTTCATCTGTTCACTTCATACCCTGTTATCACCTCAGAATTCCATCAAACAATATTTTATGCATGCTTCAGGTAGATTCTATGAACTGAATCCAATTCTGTACCATGAACCCTGGTCAGCTGGTGAAAATTAAAGATTAGATTTCTTTGCTCCCCAGGGGAAATAAAAATTTCCCTGATTTGAACCAATTTCCTTTTGACCAAAATTTCACATTTACTCTTGTCAAAACTCTACTGGAAAAGGAAAAATAAAAGCAGAGATGAAAATTTTGGACATTATAGCACACGTGAAGCTGACATTTGCAGACATGAGCAAGACCTAAGGTGGGTTACACTTTTTTGCCAGTTTAGATAAAGATTTTCACTGGAGAAATTACACAAGGAATTTAAGGTCCTTCAGTAGGTCTGAGAAGGCATGAGTACATTGAGAGAATTGCAAATTACACTTATCAGCTCACTTCAGTTAATATTATCTCAGTAAGGATATTGCTCACCTCCCTTTGGCCCTGCTCAAGCAATCTTTATTGTTCTAGTCTCCAGTTTCCATCTGGCAGACTCTCCCTCATGAATAATTATTCCTTTTGTCATTCTATGACTGTGCTGAATTCAGTCTCCCTTATATTTACCTCTTTTCAGTGCCTCCCCTTGCTGCCCTCACTCTCTTTCACCCTCACCTTCACCTTTCTCTACTGTGTCTTCTGCTCCTGTTCTAGTCTCATCATCCTTCATGAGTCTTTGCTAGAGACATAAATACAAGATAAAATTTCTTTTTTTAGAGTCTGATAGAATATCCCATCATTCTGTCATGGATTTCAGGTGGAAGAGGATACACAAATGAGATATTAAAAAAATTTATAAAGAAAAGGCTCTTTCAAAAAGCTGTGATCCATGTCCTCTGAATTACTCTGTGTCTGGTCTGGTACTGCTTATGCAACAGTGACTGTGATCTAAAGGGGAATAGTTGGCCTCATTACAGGTGTCAATTACTGCATTAACATCAAACTTGCAGGATGGCCTGCAAGGAACTCTGAACTGAAAAGCAAGTAGGACAGAAAGAACACTGCAAAACTTTTAAACTTGTGTGCTTTTCATTCACTGATAATATGGTTTATCTAGTAAAGGATAAACTACCATTGATTCTCCCTTTAGGAACATTTTTCAAGTTCATCCCAATTATTTGTAGTTTGAAATCAGTAAAAATTAGAAAGCCATGTTACTGTTACAGAAACTTTTTTCAGTCATGCCAGTCAAAATTGCCTTGAAACTGAAAATTGAATTATGCTTCTTTGCACCATTTTTAAACATTTTGAAGGTCTGTGTTAAATTTATTATGAAGGAAAACTGAACACCTTCAGTTTTACCCAGTTTTTCCATCTCATGATGAAAAAAAATAGTTCAGGTTACACTCATGATGGAAAAGGTAATTCAGGTTACAAAATGAACAAGCTTTAGGGTTTGATTAATTTATGTTTCCTTGTGATGACTCTAAAAACCTACCACACTATTCATAATGTTCAATTAATAAGAACTGCATGTCTGAATTAATTGTATGAATATTGTTTATCAGATTACATTGACAAATCACCCTGCACTTTAGCTTATCTGCTTAGTGGTATCAGGAGCTCACATTCACACATATTAGGAAAAATTAAAACGGTAATTTGCTAGTTATTCATCAAAAATTCACTATTTATTTGTCAAAACAGTTGTTTTTTGTTTGGTTTAATAGGCTGCATTTGTCTATCTAGTTTACATATAGCTATAAGTCAAAGACACTTTTTACTGCCTTAAAGGAAAACTGTACATGATTTAATGAATTCTTTTGATGATATTCAGAAAAGAAATCATCTGCACCACTGAACAGAGAGAGTAGCATGTATGGCACTTGGCATTTCAACAGAGAATTACCAACTGCTCCCATTTATGCAATAACATCCAGCTTCTCATACAGGCTAACCTAAAACAAGTGCCTGGATTCTGCTTCTTCCTCGTACACACAACCCCATCCAAGCATGTGTGAAAAGTGACACATGTTGGATCTCAGTCACAAAAAGCCCTCCACACTTGTGCTGGAACACCTCACTAAACATTGGGTTTAATTTCTAACACTCATTCTCCCCACAGAATCCTGCAGTTATATTTCAGGTCTGGTTTATATCAATATAGTCATAATCAAAGTTATTGCTTAAGTCTGAGGTCTAAAGCATTTGTTAAAGGTAGCTGTTGGTGCATGGCTGCATGAAAGCTGGATCCTTCATGTTATATTTCAGGTAGAGAATCTGAAAACCTATTTCAGTAACAGTCCTAATGCCAACACACACATCGTAAAATCTTTCTACTTACTGCTAACAGCAGTGGTTTTATAGAGAAATCTTTCTCCCACTGAATTAATGGATAAAAATACTTTTGGCTTCAGTGATCATGGTGATTCCAGTTCCTAAATAAAAATATCCTTCCCTGGACCTAAATAGGAGGGAGATATTTAAAACAAATTCTGAACTCCCATTCCCCAGTGTGCTGAAGGGAAGGTAATTTCCCCTGAGACTGGACAAGACCATGTGGGAACCAGTGAGGAGAAGGTCCACCCTAGAAATACAATCACACTTGAAATCAATTAATTCTAAACAATCAATCCCTGGCAAACAACCAGAAACACAAACTATGGGAAAAAGTAATTTTTTCCCCAAATCCTTCATAAAAGTAAGTGGCAAGTACCTCTTAGTGTATAAATAACCATTTTAATGTTTAGAAATCTTTACGAACATGTACAAAGATTTGTAGCCAAGTCAAGGAGCTTACACAAGAGAAAGGTGTACTGAGCAGATGGTGGGTTCAAGGGCTTGCTTGAATCCTTGTTTCTTCCCTAAAGTGCAGCCTTCTGTTTACAGTGATTGCTTGGTGTTCCTGTTCAGTGGGTAGACACAGTCATCTTCAAAAGGCAGTGTGCCCTGCTGTGAGACAGAAGCCAAGATTCTGCACCCTGTGCTATCCTAGGGCAGGCTGGTCTCTGCATACACAACAGACAGAGCTTAGGGAGCCATCTAAGTGTGCCTGCCTTAGCTTTTAGATGGCTCAAGTTTAATGAGATGAACCTCAACCCTATTCACAAATTTACAAGACTCCAAAAGAACAAAATCTTGCTGATTTATTTAAAGTCTAATTTGAACCCTTTACTATCAATATCTTGTTCAGTACCTGGCTCAAATTGTAAAGCTTCACCATGCATGTCAATTAGACAAAGGTACGACTTTAAGATCACTGCAGCTAATGTTAATCAGATATTTTATGATTATATGTTGGATATTTGACTAGTAAAGGGAATAAAACATATGGTATGGCACAAAGGAGAAAATGCAGCACTCAGCTTAAAGGTCTGTTGAAAGTTTGAAGTTCTTCTCAGGTTCATAAACTTTTTCAAGCAAACATGAACCAAGAGATGGCTCAGGTTTAAGAAACACACAGCCAGTGCTGTAAGAGGAAACAAAATGTTGCACAAGACCGTGGAAGATGATATGGTATGCACCACTCCTTTTGAGTAAGAATTCTATTTAACTTCATGTTTGAACAGTTTATTATTATTAACATCAATATGTGACAACAAAGAGAAACAGATAGTCCTAAACAAATCCCTATCTCCTCTAAGATGAAAATTAAGAAAACCAATCTCCATTAAACATAGATAAGTATTAAATTCTGTTACTGATACAGAAACTCACAATCTGTGCCAAGTTAAGTGACACTCAAGTGTATGCCCTGGAACACTTAAATGCTGCAGGCTTTAAGGCAAAATGGCAACAGGGGCTTTGATCTCTTAAGCTTCACTCCCATGCCCAACACATTAAAGACTGCTACAACAAAGTCTGAACAGCTGATCACTTTCAGAGTGACAATAATTAGACAGACTGTATAATACAGGGAAGCTGTCAGCTGATTTTTGTGTTCCTTAGATTTCTATTTATTTACACAATGAGACATAGACTCTCTTGGTCAATCCCTTTTTCCTAAACATTTCTGAGCAGGGAACTGGGAACATCTCAAAGCAAAAAGTGACATTAGCATCTCAGAAGTCTTTAAAGCACAGAACATGGGAAGTTCTCTACTGGGCTCAGAAAGTGTCATATGGTTTAAGTCATAGAGACACCATTCTATTAATTCTATATTATTTTTTAAATCAGTTGAATGTGAATCACTGCTGTGGTATAAATCAGTGAAAATAGTATTCCCAATAAAAGTGACAAGTCATATTTTTCCTGTCTTCATATAAAAACTTTTGGTTCTGTTCGCTCTTCTAAATTGATTCCCCTTTTGTAACAGTAATCAAATACGTTTTGTTGTTTGTGTGTGCAAAAATAATTTATCAAGACTGATAAACAGGAAAATGTTCAATTATTCTAAATTAAAATCCTTGTTTCAAATGCTATGCAGATTGGCAAGACATCAGCTGATGTCCATTACTCCATCAGAATTTTGATCACTAGCTCTTGCAGATCCCAAAACTGACCGTGAGAGAAACATTTGATGGTGTCTTTAGAGATAAACGCATAAATGCACTACATTGCCACCTGATTAATCTTTTTTTGCTTGTTTATAAAAATGCTAAGAAAAAATTGTCTTTGTGTTGAAAATATCTCAAAGATAATTAAAAAAATTTTCTTCCTACCCATGAAACTAAATTTATTTTTAGTTGTAATAGCAGATATAAAATGACAAAAAAAGCCCATAAAGATAGGCTTTACTTATATATGTCATAAGAACACTGTAAATAGGAAAAGCTATTTCAGTAAATTTATAGTAATCACAAATCAAACTAAAGGTAAAAGAAAAAAATGTGGATTTTTTTCTCTTTCCACTTAATTTTCAGTTTCATTTTACTTAGGATACGGCCAACAAGAAGGTATCTCTTCTGGCACATCAGAGTGTTTTGTGCAGCCACCCATTTGGTCTCTGAGGAAAAAGAGGTATTAAAAAAAGAGGTTAATTTTCCATATTTGGATAAAGCTATTTGTGATAATCTTGTTAGGAATGGGGCTTGCCTAGCACTATTTCTGCTAGTGTGAAAAATTATATCCAGTTCCAGATTTTTTATTGAAGAAATAGAAGAATCATATACTGTTTTTCTGTATTGCTCAGCTCCAGACTGTACCACATATCTGAGTCAGCTTCACATCTAGGATGCATGGAATGAACATTGTTGGAGTACTAGGAATGTGCAACATGGACAACTCCAAGCTCTAACCCAATTCTAACCTACGTCAACATCAGCCATTACCATTTACTCAATGGTAAATAATTACACTTTTTATTAACATAGTTGCACATGAAAATTTCATACAAAAATTTCCAGATGTTAACTGTGTATTCTGCATAAGGGACTACCTTTACAGAAAAACAACAGCAAAGTTCAAAGTTACATGTACTGTTTTTCTCATTATTTGTGTTTTCAAAAAGATGTCTTATAGACTATTGTTTATGCCCTCTTGCGTTTGGTCTTAATTTTGATATGTAACACAATTTGGAATCACTCATTAATACATTTAATGAGGTAATGAGATTTATTATTTTCAAACTTTTTATTTTATCCTTTACCCAACTTTTTCAAATAAAAACTGTTTTCTGACATTTTAACTGCATACATTATTAGCCAGTTGCCTAATTATTTATGAAATTTGTTTACAGGAAGTCTTCTGCAAGCAAAGTCTGAAGAAGGAATTGCTGGAAACTAAAGATGAGGTACTAATTTTTCATGGGTACTGAAATAAAGGAATTAATCATTATATCAACAACAGGGTTTTCTTTATGGTATCTAAAGAATGCAATGTCGGAGAAATTCCCACATCATTGCAATTAGTTAGACCACCTAATCCCTTCCAAAAACTGATGAAATTATGGACTAAGGCCACCATTCTGCTTGTGCTTTCTCAGCTTTTACTTCTACTGCAGCAGCCGCAGGAATATAGTGAATGTATAACAAGAGGAACGAAATATGCATCACTTATTTCAGCTGGCCTTAAATAAAGAGCATAATCTGGAGTTCCTAGGATTTAGGAGATACTGCCACTTCTACAAAATAATGTCTCAAGTAAAAATTTACAAGCAAATGTGACTTTGCTTTAGATTTTTTGCTCTGTAAGATGGCTTTTTTGGCTCTGAATCACTGCATCACAGTCGCCTTCCAGCACAAACATGAACACTGCAAGTAAAAATATTTCTTCCAGTTGCTAGGATGGCAAAAAGTGCAGGAACTGAAAACTCAGGCTATTGCAGACATACTGTGACTAGCAGGATGAAAATATTCATTTTATCTCTTTTTTCCAAAAATTTTTACCTACGATTTAAGAGTTCAGTTATGGTTACTGAACACCACATCATATAATTCTGAAAAGGTTGTTATGATAAAACCTGCATCAAAACATTCATTAATGAAGAACATATAACTGGACAAAATATCAGTACAAAATAAATACAAATGGTCATGTAAAGAATAGGAAGAGTTGCCTCTGACAAAAATCCATTCTGTCCTTTTTAACAGGCAGCAGCCAGTCTTGCAGGTCTCCTGAATTAGCAAAATCTCATGTAATCCTTCAGAAATGCAAGAAGTTCTCTTCTTTAGCTTACCTTCTTCTACAGAGGGAGAATCTCATGGAAACACCAGTAATTTTTACATTCAGATGACTGTTTTTCATTAAAGATAGCATTTATTTAAGACCCACCCATTGATATAATAGTCTATAGCTGGGGTTAAACCATGAGACACAATAAAGTTCATTCTAAGACAGAATTCCTGATCTTTTATCACTTTTGAAAGTTTCTGACCCAAAAATAGTGTCTTCTGGTATCACCTGGACGAGAGGAAGCATTTAGTTAATAAACTTTGTCCTATTTACAGCCCAATGTTGGGGGAATTCAGGCATTCAAAAGCGTACCAATAAAAAATACATGGTAATAATCATTTAGGAGGAAAAAAATAATGTTATTATCCTTGTCACGCATACTATTTACCACACTTGCTTGTCTAAGCACAATTTTGTCACCTCAAAATCACCATACACTTCTGACATATCTACGTAGTTAACTTTTAACACTAAAGAAGTGATTAATTTGAAAACATATTGAAGTGGGGATAGTGTTTTCAATAGATCAGTTGTACAGATTTTGTTAATAGTATTTTTACCCCTACACACTGCTCTCACCAGAAATCTGCTTATACCACATAAAAGATGCTGGAAAGCAGATCCTGCTGAGAGAAATCAGATAGACCTATTTCCACTGTTTTGCCTCTGATGTTTCCCATACCTTGGTCCACGTGAGATCTTTCTTGTCTTTATGGCAAATATAGCCCTTCAAGTAAATAAAACACTGCTGCCATGGACTTAACCTGAGTTTCTTTACACATTACGTTAATCAAATATCTACGAAGTTATTGTGCTCCTGAATTTCCACAGTGCTTCTCTTTGGGATAGTTGCCTTCTGAAATCGGTTTGCATTATTTTGCTGCTTGCTCTAAGCAAGGTCCTTCATTTTTCTAGCAGGGTCAAATGGTTTGCGTGTCTGCTTGTCCTTCTCCTTTTAAAGTTTTGAAAGTATAATTTCTTTTTATATTTATTCAAATGAAATCTGTAAATACCTGAGATTACCGAATCTCTTGGCTGAGACAAAGCCTAGCACTAGCTCAGAAGAAATTGCCAAAAACATTTAAAAAAGGATGGGTAAGTATAGCCAAAGAAATATGATTTTATGACACTCTTGCCTTTTCATTGCATGTCCGATCTCATTCTTATTACATATCTTGTCACATTAAATAATGACTCTGAGTGGTCATACCTACTGTCTCCTAAGCAAAGGTGTTCCTCACTTCTGTTTTTTTAAACCAGGGCAAAGATCCAACAGGATGAATTATGTCAGTTGGCTTGATGTACCAGCTGTTATTTTCAAATTCTATCTTTTTTCAGGATTTTGTGACACTTGGCTCCAAATGAGCTTCACAAAAGAATGTGGCCCTTTGGGAGCTTAGCAGGTTTTTTTGGTGCAGTAAACATTATAAAGGAACCAGTAACATTTCCAAATACTTATATGAGTAAGTATTAAACACTGTGTTTTGTACTTCAGAAAAATAAAAGAAAGCTACATATAACAGGCAAACTTCTCATGGTGTCACTTTTTTAATAAAGCATGCTTCCTGTGGAAGGCTTGCAATTTCCTGATGTATTACGGTGATATTTTGTGTGATTCATAATGTAAATGTTTGTGTTTCACATCAGCAATATCAGTGTGAAATATATACTGCAAAGAAAATAATTAGTTTCTCAAAGTCCTTGATAGCTTTTTAAGCAAAACCATATTTTTGTTTCTGCTACGTACAGCACCAGTGACCATCCCCATATAAAAGCAAGCTGTGTAATTCTTAACAGAATAAACTTTGTGTTTAATATTATTTTTTTTAACCTTCAAATTGTATAAACCATAAATATCTCCAGTCTCTTTCAGGGACTGATAAAACTCTGAAATTCCTCTCCATATTTGTTTCTTCCTTTCTTTCTTCTGGTATATTGGTTATCAGTGCTTCTTTGCATGAGATATGTAATAGGTATTGAAGGAGAAGCACCCCAATTTGCAAACAGCAAATGTTCCTTGTCCTCAGAACCATAAAATTTCAAATGGAGAAATGTGGTGACAAAAATATTTCACTCTGGCAGCATATATTTCTAGCTCACAAGTTGCAAAATAAAAAGGAAATTTCAGCACTGGATGAAGTGCTGAAAATACGGCATGTGTTCCCAAGAGATGCTCTCTCTTAATTGTGCTGTATCTTAAAAGAAAACACAGAAATCATATGGGATTCAAAACATTTTCCTGGAAACAGTCATATCAGAAGAGCAGAGCAGTTGTGGAGACATATTATCAGGAGTAGACAGTGGAACATTGCACCACTTTCAACCACACTTTTCAACAAGACCCGTGGACTGATAGAGGATAATTGATCCACCTCCTAAAATGTCTTTGTTTTCTGCATGGGTCTTTACTGTTAAGGCTGGTATTAAGAAACAACATGGTTTTCACAATCAATAAAAATGTGGTGAAAGGCAGGTTTGTATTTTGGTTTTTCTCCGGATGCAGCCAATACTATCACAAAGAGACCCCAGTGTCAGCTAGATGTGTCTACCTAAATAAACAACTTCCTCTCCATGTGAAATCAGACAAGACTGAAGACAGTTTCTACTGATAAAAAGCACAATATTCAAGAAGGTTGCCAAGAAATATCTTTTTCTGGCTTAACACATTAATAAGTTATTGCAAGTGCAGAGAATGAGATTGCTTTAAATTGGGTAGTATAAAAATCCCACTGATGTATGTTATAAGATCATTTTAGAAGAGAGTATTTTTTTCTGTTCAAGCAGAATACAAAATGAAACTTGAAATTTCACTAGCACTGGCCATGAAATAGATCCTATTTCATAAATAGTTACTCACCTTCAGAATGATTAAAGATTTATTCAGTCTTACATGAAGGGTAAATTCATCTATCTGTTCTTTCTTAGACTCATTAAGAACGGGAAGTAAAAACAAATTCATTTTACTGAAGTAAGACAACTTGACTTCAAATAATAGACCAAACTTCTTTTAGGAATGACCTGAGAAAATTACATGGTGATGTGAAAATATTTGTTTAACATCCTTTGAATCTGTTTTCTCTTAACCTCTAAACCACACCAGTAGACTGTGCATGGCATTCCCATCAGAAAATCAACATATTTTCTTTAAAAGACAAAGGAATGTGACACAAATATGCAAATAACAGAAGGCAAAACATGGCTTGGTGTATTATTTTAATAACAAGACATTCCAGTGATGAGAAGGAATGAACAATGGCTATTTGATAGTGCTATTTTCATTTTCTCTGTTCAACAGAGGAGTTGAGATGTGGACAAGAAGCAATAGTCAAATCACAGAAAATAACCAGAAATTTCACCAAGTAAATAAACAACAGAGGTGGCTCTGGAATTCAGGTCTTCTAGGAGGGCTTATGCACATGCAAGGAAGGGCATCTGTTCTTTAAGAATACCACAGATCCATCGGTTATAATTTTTATTATGCATTGTTCATTGACCTTTTCTTCCTCTGGTTTATGTTTTGGAAGCCACTACTAGTGGGCAAACTAGAATATTTAAAATAGAAGTACTCCAAGAACACCAATGACAAACGTAGAGAAGGGAATGCGGTTTGTAGAAAGAGGACATTAGGTCTGTGTGCAACAGAATTTTAATCTTCAGTAACACTGAAGACACAGTTCTGCAATTACATTTTTAAATAAATGAAAGTCAAAGCCAGCACTTCTTCTAAATGCTCAGTTATGCCCTAAAAAACAGTCCTGATGTTTATTTTACAGTACTACTTGCCTCTCAGACCAGCTAATATTTTTTATCGGGGTCAGAAGGCTGCCTCCCAGCTTAAACCTCTTTCCTTGCTCATCTTCAGAAAAGGTTTGTTTTATGGAATAAATGAGTGGTGTCTCTGCAGTCTAAGTTAAGGTATCGTTCTAATAGAGCTCTAGGAAGCCTGAAAAGTTAGTTCTGATCACAGTCAACGCTGGCTTTCTGCTCAATTATTAAGCTAAATAAAGCACTTAAGACATATTACCTTCTTCTCAACCTGAGGGACTTAAATAATTTTCCACAAGGTATTCCAGAAACAGTCTTCTCTGCTTGTATTAAAGAAGGGAAATTGTCCAGTCAAACACACACAAGTGCCATGGTGACAAAGATCCTCAGTTTAGCAAAGAGATCAGTGTGCTGGGCAATACTCTGTCTCCAAATGATGTTTAGGAGTAGAGCTAGTATTCTGAAATGAAAGTAAATGTGCAAATAGTTAAAGACTGTTAGTTCACTGGGGATTTGTTCAATGTTTTACAATGTGGGCTCCCAGCATCTACAGGGAAGTAAGATGTCTTCATTGTATTATCTCTAACAAGTAGTATTTTAAATGATGCTTCACAGAACCTGAACACCTTTCACACTGAGGTGATAACAATTCAGCACCTCCTGGTGCAAAACAGCCAACATGGAAGTGTGGTGTAATGGAGCTTCAGAAAAGGGAGAAGGGATTGGTGAAGAGAGATGCTGGTGAAGTAACTATGAAAAGGAAGAAAATCAGCTATGAGGTGAGTGGGTGAGCAGGAGATGGGAAAGGTTAAAAAGACAAAAACTCAGCAAATCTGCTGCAGCCACCACAGATATAAAGTAACTGGTAAATGAAATAAAGTTAAACTAGTTGAATTATATGTGGCTTACAGTCTGATGCAATAACAAGCACGTTGTGAACTAGTTTATCAAACATGTAGTTTTAAGAAATTGTTTTAAAATTTGAATCATAAATTCAAATACACTTCCAAAATGTCCAGGATTAATGCCAAGAAGGAGATTATTTTCTACTAGGTGTCTAAAATCCAGACAGGAAGGCAAAATACCTTCTAGAAGACTTCCAGGATGAAAGGCAAAGTGCCAGCATGAAAATCAGGTCAATACTGGTTTTTCGCATAGTTCCTCTTCATTCCCACTCCCACTCCTCCCTCTAATGTGCTCGTATCTTCCCAGAAAGGAATACAATTTAAAAATCCAGTGAAAAATTGCAAGCAGACAAATAACTGTTTTTGTCCTGAACACTAACTAGATCACATACCATTGGTATGGTATTAGCTGTCTTTAGAGTTTCAATATTAAAATATTCCATTCAGACAATCAAGATAAGCATAAACAATCAGAGTAACTCAAGAATGTTGTTAAAAAAGTAGATAATGTGTATGCAGTGTGAAAAAATTACTATTTAGAATTCTGGACAAGATTCCCGGCTAAATTAGGTAAAAACGGTAGAGATTATAGTTCCAGAAATCTGCTAGAATGTCTCAGGTCTTTCCTGGGGCAACACATGCTGCCACAATGCTACTCCCCTGTCCTTCTCACTGACCTACTCTAGCGAGGTCATGGACTTTCTACCACACAGAGCAATAAAGGATCAGTAAGGTCTAATTCAGCCCTCTGTTTAAAGCACAAGTTTGTGTGGCAGGGTGTACTGATGAGGGAATTATAGTCCTTTGATGGAGAAGGTTGCTGGCAGATTGACCAAGGTCACAGGATGGGAGACAGTTACAGGAGGGGTTTTACAATCTTGATACCTTTTTCCTTGTGTATTACACCTGTGGAACTGGTGACATTTATACTGGCGCATGTGGAAAGACACAGTGACATGGAGCAGCATCAAAATGGATTTCTCAGTCTTTCTGCCTGTGCTGGAAGCCTGGTAAGGCTGCTGGCTGCAGCAGCAGCAAATGCCAGTAGGCAGACTGGAGTGTATATAGCAGTCTTGGAATAGCAACAGCATCTGTCTCCCTTCACACTTGACTATCCTTTACCCTTCTTCACCATCCACTAAGCAGGAGGGTCTCAGTCAAAACATGATGGTAGAATTTCAGTTCTGTTTCCAGTGCTGAGAAGCTCTGAGCTGCTCTGCTGGCAAGACATCTTTCTGTGGGACTGCCTGGTGACTACAGGCCAAATGATGCTATCTCTTTTATTGCATTTGCCAAAAACAAAGTGAAAACTAAGAGAATTCTTTTTCAGGGGATTTACTGCAATTATCACACCACAATGAATTTGATTGGGAAATGACATTTAATACTGCAGAAGGGCTTTAAACTCTGTAAAACTATGGTAATGGAAACAATGAAGACTTTGAGAAATGTGGTCTAGTGAAAGGTGTTCCTGCCCATGGCAGGTTGGAACTAGATGATCCTCAAGGTTCCTTCCAATCCAAACCATTCTGATGCTATGAATATTCCCATTCTCTTTGGAACTGACACTTACTCTCAAACAGTCTCAGAGTTCAGCCACAGTGACCTTGACTTGGTTAGGTCATTCCAGGCAGGACTCCTGTAGTGTGCAACTTCTAGCCGTCTGTTTCAAATTTATTTTTATTTTCTAAGTAGTCTGAGCCAGTGTCTCTTCATAATAAATAGCAACTAAAGCAGGCTTTACCTATATTTAGACTTATATTTCTGACACCTTAATCCCCTACAGTTCTGGAGGCTTTTTTAACTGGCTTACTTTGGAGGACTGAGAAAAAGTAACCTACCTGGAACCAGGAAATTTTCATTTGAAATTGTTACAGGAAGTATACTTAAAAAACTATTACCTCTTAATTAACCAAAAAAAAACCCCAAAAAACAAAACAAAACAAAACAAAACCCCAAAAAACCAAAGAAACAAAGAAACAAAAAATCTCCAACCTGTAAAAATTGGTCCAAGTACACAAATATCCACTGTCTATTCCTGTAACTTTGTGTCTCATTGATTGTGCAATGATTTGAAGGCAGTTTTTTTATTTTATCTTTACATAAAACCATGCATTATTTTATACAGCAGGAAAAGCACTCTTCAAAAGAAAGTCTTATAGTTGCAAATTTGAATATCGGAATTTTTTAAATGCCTAAGTCAGTTTTACTCAACCATCCTTAATTTATTCCTATGATGTATGCATGCAGAGTCCTCTCTCTTGTCCCCATTACCAACAACTTGCCCAAAGTCTCCTGAAAGTTTTGCAGCAGTAAGTTTGTGAGAGGAAGCCAGCAGGGTCAAGAAGCCACTGTGAAGATGGAAGCAAAGGAAGGAATCTTTTACCCGGTCTTCTGGAGGTCAGCACATGGACAATGTTGCCCTGAAAATGGTTGTTGTAGTTAAGGCAAAAGATTTTCTAATTCACAGTGTCCCTTTCAGATCTCATTAGATTCCACACATTTTTGATGCCTGTTACAATCTAAGAGCTGCTTCCTTAGAGAAGGGTTGAAACAACATGGGCCCTTTTACAAGGTGAGTACATCTTTTATAGTCAGTGGCTTACCTTTGGATTTACATGTGGCTGTGAATGCAAACTGGTTAGAAACAGCTCTTTGGTCTTTTTACTGGGACTCATACTGTCCTAGAAGCAGCCTCCAAGTGGGAGTAGAATTAGGAGCTGTGGTCCTTTACATGGCACATACTTTTCCTGAATCTGCTTGCTTGCTTAAAGCAAATCTATATCAGCATGCTGAAGGGTTTTAAATAAATATTCAAAAATAATTTTAATTGCTAAAAGCACAGAGTAATAAGACCTATTAAATCCCAGGATGTTCCAGAATATGTTTCCATCTTCCTAGTGAGCAGAGCAGAAAGAGTTCTTCCAAGAAGCAAGCATCCTGTCCCACATATTAATGCAGTGCTTCAGAATTAAACTAATGGTTGTTTTCAGTGGACATATTGTAGCATCCCTAGTTTGCCTTTATCCCTAGGCTACAGCTTTTACAATCTTTGTATGACACCTGTTTCAAACTTCAGCAGCTAGTATCCAGGAATTTTCCTCAGTGACCATAGGCACATAGTTTATTTTTCCAAATACTTGTCCACACTATTTAAATTGCTTTCACACTTTGACTCCATGGTTTCAGAGCTGGGATATTGGTTTTCTTCTAGATGAAGTAAGAAACACCAAGCACACCTTTTTTCTCCTTCCCTCCATTTCTCTGCTCCTGGCTAGACATGGAAGTACAGACCAGGCCTTTCTACAAAGCGCTGCTGAAGATTTAGAAGGTGACAGGCCACCCAGCTCAACTCCTGTGGTTTAAAAGGTTAAATATCCCTTGATTATTTATGGTGAAAGCCATAAATAAATAGCAAGAAATGAAGAAAGAATTTATGAACCAGTTGTTTAGTCCCTGCAAAAGAGTCCAGCATTCAGCTGGCCCATGGGATATGTTTATTAGGATCCCCTCTGCCCACTCCAACTGGCAATTGTTGTTCCATCTAAGTGACTTAAGTGCCCCTTTTCTCCTCAGATGGGATGTCTTCACTGCCAAGAACAACTCCCATCCTATAGAGGTTCTATGTTCTCACAGGACTAATTTAACTCCCTTATTTTTCCACATGCTATAGACAAGGTGCCAGAGGTACAGTCCTGAAGGTGGAATTCACTTCCAAGAGAACTTTCACTTGACAAGCTTGACTATAGTCTTGGATAAAGTCTAATGTGGGAAAGAAACAGTTCATTGTTTTGTATACATTTTCCCCATTGGGCTTAGGAAGATCCTGGCATTTTAAATGCTGCCACACAGCTTGCCACAATCACTAACATGCCAGAAGCAATTACAGGATCTCTTAACAAAAGGAAAAGAAAAAAAACCTGAATGTTCTCAGATTCTGACCATTTCTTCTATGTCATCAGTAACCCCAACTATTCTTTGTGTTAGAGCAGTTTTTTCCATTCTTTCCTTACCTGTTTCTAACACAGACCACAATCCAGATTTTTCCTAAGGAGAGTCCAGTCTAGCCTTTTTCTATAAAATCTGGCTGTAATTTATTTATTCCTCTCCTAAGTCCTCATTTCCTCCCTTTTCCCACTACTGCATTGTGCAAAAGATGATGTAACATGTCTATTCTTAACCTCAGCTATGTCTGTGACACAGTTCTTTTTTTATGCTAGGGGACTAAGCTATGTATGTTCGCTTTTTCCAGACATAAGTCTATTTCTTTTCCTTCTTCTGCCCCTCTGTATTTTCTCAGAAACTAGGAATGTGACCTAAATGCCTTTTTTTTCTTGTCCTTACTGAACTGTTGCCACATTAAACTATTTGGTATTACAGGTCTTACAGTAAGCCACAGGAGCTCACTGAAAAATAGCTTTGCTCAGTACAAATGCAACTCCTTCTCCAAGAGGTTTTAACTGCTGAATAGACAAGAGATAGAGGGCAAGAAAAAGGACAGAACATGCAGAAGACTGAGCCCAGTGATGGTGTGCAAAAGACTGTGTTAGTTACTTTTGTTCACTAAATCCAGATGTGTCTTCATCAGAAGGGAAATTGGTTGACAAGAAAAAGGAAGACAAGACAAGACAAGACAAAGTAAAGATGAGGCAAGGCAAGGCAAAGCAAAGCAAAGCAAGGCAAGGCAAGGAAGAGATCTTCAGGTGAAAAGTGTATGCTGGGGATTTCATTCCAAGGAATTTGACAGGATTATACAGATACTGATTCCCAGAATAAGTACAACAGTCCCTTTCAAGACTAAAAATAACTTCTGAGTTGTAGTTTGCCGTTTCAGACGTATGCTGACACTGCTTCCATGCTGATGTAATGGTGGTAATCTTTTCTCAAGAAGGAGTTGACCCATGAGGGATACAAAGTTCAGCTGAATTTTACATTAGAAACTTTGCATGCTTATAAATTGCCATCTGCTTTCGAGCAGCAATGCTGATGTCCAGTATGGGGTGGTAACAGAAGTTGTTTAGGAGATGATAATGGCTGCAAAGGGGTTGTGAAGTAGCCATAACAGCACTGTTGGGTAGTAAATCGAGCACACTGATCTCCCACACTTACTGAAGGTTCTACAGGCAGTTTCTGTGCACTGCTATAAATCTTCACCAAATCTCCCAAACCAAAATCATAGACTGATTTTACAAAAGTGCATAACAAATTGCTATTGAAATGTTCATGACTGACTGCAGATCAGCATTACCTGTTTACTTTCGTCTCCAAGGTTCCCTCCAAATGCCTGAGCACTCCTGGCATGTGGGCATCTCAGAGCACTTAATGAAGGGGAAAAGCACAGATTCCTTCCCAAGCCAAGCACAGTCCTCCCTTCTCAGTTACAGACTCGAGAGAAGTGCAGAAGGACATGCTTCTTAAAAGGACATGACCACTCCCACAAAAAACAGTGCTGCTTATAGCTAATCATAGTTTCAGATTCTTTGCTAAACCAAGTGCAAAACCAAGGATGTGTCAGTTCAAATATCTAAGATGATCTCCAATACCAAGGTGTCTCAGGAAACAAGAAGTGACTTCTCAGGAAATAAGAAATGACTTCTCAGAAAAGACAATGATTGACCTCACAAAGTCAAATTTTAAGTGTAGTCAAGAGAGTGCAAGAAGGCAACCCACAGAAGAATGTGATCTGGTATAAGTGAAGTTAAAACAAGTTTTGAACTCATGATGCAACAAAAACATAATTTCATTTTCTCTAAAGCTCTACTCTAATACTCTACTTGTGATACAAAATTCACTGATCTTTTATAAAATTGCTATAACTTTTAGAGTGAAATGTTATTTTTCTAGTTTATAACTTTGTGTGTGCCAAAACCAAAGTATATAATCAATGAAATAGAAGTCCTCAGCAAATGAACCAAAATAAGTAAATAAAAATAATTAATCAAATAAATATAAACAACAACACTTAAATGAGGAATCTGAGGGCGTTCCACCTATTAATCATGCTAACATTTTTACCAAATACACATGTTTAAAGAGTAGACCCATTTTATAAAGGGACCCAACTGCCAAATCTGATGACAGAAATGAAGCAAATAGAGTTGGAATGGGATAGTGTGCATTTAAACTTTCCAAGACAAAAAATCATCTAATGTACAGTTGGCATTTCCCCAGCCATGAAGTATCTATGCTCTCCTCATGCCAATAGAGTAATTTTCCCAACAATAAATACAGTATCTAAGTAAACATGCTCTTATAAAGTGAACCTTCAACTTCAGTGTTTCATCATCAGTAACAGGAAAGTTCATGATTAATTTGGAATAGTTTAACTCAGCCAGCGTAAGAAGATTAGGGTCTGTTGGGAATATGTGGAGAGATGAGACAAAAGTTGGAACAACCACGACACTTCTATGAGGTTTATCCTGTAGACAAATAGACATGCTCCAACATAACAGACCTATCTGTTTGCCACAAGCCAGACAATGAAAACAACAGAGCATAGAACTAAAGAAGGAATAGGGGGTCTATTTTTAAATATATATATATGAATATGGAAACAAAGTTCCTCAAGATTAAACCATCTGTTCTGCTAGGATTTCAATGCCTGGACATAGCTTCCTGGTGGACTTTCTCCACAACTTTTTACAGGGTTAAACTGACTGGTCTATAGTCCCTGATTTCACCTTCTTGGAGGATGATTCACCTGTGTTGGGAGGTGGGTGCATAGCTTGCCTTGCTGTTGTTCTGTGGCAGTGGAGGCCAGCTTTGTGAGTATATCAGACAGTTCACCATGCTGCACTCCACCTGGTCCCATGGACCCACACATGTTCAGTTTATTCAAGCTGTGCCAGCATTAATCACCTCTACCATGGGCAGTGTTTCTCTCCCCCCAGATTTGCTGCCAGGCACAGAGGTCTGGCAGGTCCAAGATTATCTCCAGTGTCTATCATTCATTCCTGTAGCTGTGCTGCCTTTCCAGTCTGCAGTGGCAGAGCAGCCTTTGTCAGCGTACATGAATAATGTCTTCCTGTCTAAAGGTAATACGATTCTCTCTTCCCTTTGTCCACTATGTATCCTCTCTCTCTCCTATTCTGTCTTTAGATTATGGGAACTATTCTGCCAAAATGGCTAGTTTGTGTTAGATGTGATACATGAATATTTTCTTCAGTGTCAGTAACTGGAAAGCTATTTAAAACACAACAAATACCTCACAGTGGGGATGTCTCATTCATTGTTGCTAGACAGTCATTTATTTTGAATAATATATTCTGACACATTTAAATTAATAGTCAGGTGTTAAAGTAGCATCTTGTTTCATTCTTTAATGTCCATATAACAGCTCTGAGGGTTTGGGCTGTTGCCATGGTGAGTGGCATGGAGATGCCCACATGTGGGAACTACAGAGCAGGTAGTGCTGCAAAATGGCAATGCAAATCCTGCTACATGAACATTGCAGCTAATCCTGTAATTTGCCTTCAGAAAAATAGAATAATCAGGAAACAATGAGGGAGAGGAAGAAATATTTCACATAAAAAACACTGCTGCTACAGAAGGATCCAAATACTGTACTATGAAAATTTATGGACAGAAATTTTGGTTAATGAAACTAAGGAGAGTACCTCTCTGTTGCAGTCTTAATCTTTCATGCACAGTGAAAACTGCTCCTTAACCACAGCTGAGATGCAATAGCAGGAAAAACAGTGTTGTCAAGAGTGGCTTCAAGTTAAGTGGTCTTTGCTGGAAGTAACCAAGAGTAGACAGCATGAAATAACTCGATACCTGGGCATTATTACTCCTGGATGAAATGTAGCAATGGCATACCTAAAAAAGACGGCAGTGTTCTTAATTTAGTTACATTTTAGTTATGAGAACAGAACACAGCACTAACCCATTATCAGCATACCTGAGCCCTGAAGTGGTCACTTTTAGCAATTGTGAAGCAACTGTTGGTAACTGACAAAGCACACGTGTTTAATGAGGAGTGTTTAAAAAAAAGGCAGGAATGGTTCATGAATGTCCCAGGGGTAACCCATAAACCACAATTCAAAGGACAGAAAAGAAGGATTATTCTGGGTAGGATGCCAGTGTAGTTAAAAGGAGATTTTTGAAGGCCTGTTGAAACAGAACGAAAACGAATATTGAGAGGACTGGAGTAGAGGTACATGTCCATCTAGATATCTCTGGCAAAAAAAAAGTAGAGAAAACAAAACACAGTGCAAAAATATCTAACAGATATTTGTACACTGTATATGGAAAGAAGTATGAATTTGTATGTATCCCAGATGCAAGCTTGCCATGTGTAGCAAGGAAAGATGTAAAGGAACATCTGTTGAAATTATACATTTGCAAATCAACAGGCCCAGATAACTGACACCCAAGAGCCCAAGAAAGCCAGCTGGGAATTTTCAGAACCATGTATGGGAAACTGAAGAAATTCCAAGTGATTGGATAACTATAGATGTAGTTCCAATATTTAAACACTCTAAAATGAATAATTCTCTGAGTTGGAAATAGTTAGCCTAAGTTGTAGAAGGACTAAAATAAAGAAATTTAAATAGATTCATGGATCTATGCAAATAAAGATAAATACTGGAATTTAAATGAGCCAACTTTGTCCAAAGACAAAGGTCTTGTCAGAAATAAATTTGTGGTCTTTATTGACAGCAATACAAATCTGGTTTCCAAAAGAACTTACTTGGTATATTTGGAAGACAGTACATTCCAATGGTTTTCAGTCAGTACTTGACTTATTACTTTATGACATTTTCAATATTGCATTATACACTAACAGCAGGATAAAAATTAAATTACTTGAAAACTGTCTTGTTGACAGAGCTCAACATACAATTTTAAAAGCTAGTATGTAAAAGAGACTGAATTAATAATATGAAAAGTTCTTGGATCAGTGCTAGCAAGTATTTTTAGCTTATAAAATCTTTCTGGTAAAAATAAAAATTTAGAAAAAAACTTCATGACACTAAGTACTGAGAACAAGGAACTGAGATAAAGCATCCTAGATCATTTTCTGAAATCATTAGAATGCAACCAGATGTGTTCAATAAAACTAAACAAGAAGTATTACCTCTGGGAACATACCATGTAAGCTGTGGAGGGGGATGCACTTATTGCAGAGCAGGAAACAATGATGTAAAGTCAGAAATGTGGAACCTCTGCATGGGAATTGCTCAGTTCACCTCCTACAAATAAATCAGGATGGGAGCAGTTTGTTGATTTGCTAATCATACATAAATAACCACTCATCAGTGAGCTATATATCAGTGTCAGTAATGCAGCACAATCTGCAGGGCCTCGCGTGGAGATGTCCACGCTGCAGCTGTGCCGGAGCCCTGGCTGCTGCCAGCACCCACTGAGCAGCACTGTGGGCAGCTGCCCCACACACACCCCAAGGAGGGGTTCCCCACGCCACCCCTGTGTCACCACCCTTGTGCTGTGACTCCTTGCTTGGGTGAAGGCTGTCTCTCCCCCATAGGCCACAGGCAGCACTGTGGGACAGCGCTTGGCTATGCTAACCATCACCGCTCCTCCTCACACTCCAAAGCCTCTGCCAACACCCCCTTCCAGGCTTTAATGTTCCTGTAGTATTGGTTCATGATGCCTTTATTTCTTTACAGAGTCACTAGAATTCGCTGAATATTCGGTCATTGGCTTATTTTCATCCTGCCCTTTAACATAACCAGTTTTGTGTGTTCCTGTCACTCTGGGTGTCCTGTTTCCTCTCAGTCTGAGTGTCCCACCACAGATACTGTTACCCCCCCACACACACATGGCCCCATTGCTATGAGGGCACTTTGACACAGATTTCATCAGGGATTTCAAGCGTAGCATTAAGATAACCTAGAACTGTAAAAGATAATTTGTCAGTTGTGCTTAAGGCAGCTGGATGGCAGATGTGGATTAAACATTGAAAGAGGTGTCTAAAGGTCTTGGTGAATGGATATTTGGTTGAAAATTTTGAGGAAAAATAGTTGTTTTCTGTCTGCTTAGAGAAGGCAGAGTTGGGATAGCTGGCTAGGACAACGTAGCTCTAAAATACAGCATTCATGAATTTAGAGCCCAATAATACTTGTTAATAAATTAAGCTTGGAGAGCTAGTAGCAATTGCATAAGATGACATATAAATGAGGAGAATTTTGATTTAAAATTTTAATCTCACTCTACAACATCAGACACTGATAAGGGAGTGCTAATCCTAAATCTGAGGACTACAGAATCTTGAGAAAGTTGGATCAATGTCCATCTGTGCATACAGAAGCCTCCCAGGTGCCTGACTGAAGTGTGCTGCACAAAATTTATATTGATCACTGCTGGTTTGTTTTTTTTTTTTTGGAGAGAACTTCTTTCCTTAGCAAACTTTCCCCTCCTTCTGTAGGCTAATTTACCTTTCACTGATCATCTGAAATCTCATTTGTGACTCACTGGTGTAACTTATATTGGTCTCACCTTTTTTGTCACTATAAATGAAATATTGATCTCTTCTAGTGTTTGTTAATTTTCGCCCAAACTTAGTCAAAGAGTGCTACATTTGTGTCAAATTACTGGTCTTTTATATAGAAATTAAATTTAAGAAGCTTTGGATCTTTTCTTGATATTAATTTTTGGAAAAATTTCTACAGAAGTATTAAAAAGTCTTAAAATCAGAAAATAATAAAAAATCTCTATTAAAAAATAGGCTCTATTTCTGATGTCAAAATAAAAATGTATTGGGAAGACTTGAATCTAAATCAGAAAAAGAAACTGCTTGGTTTCCCTTAAATAAGTACAGATGGTCATAGTGAGCAGTTTTGTAAGAAAAGCTCTGCCAAAAAAATAGTGATAAAATACTGTTTACACTATGATAGTGGGTGGCTTTGTTATTAATTCTGTGAGAGCATATCCTCATTTGAGAAGTACCCAACAGACCATTAAAAAATTACAAGCCTTGCATCAGTCTCAAAATCAGTTGACATAAATGGCAATATTCATTATTAACTCTGCAATATCATTTTGTATTTGAGTAAGAAGGCTTGGACTGGGAAATGCCAAGAGGAAACCAGAGATCTCATGAGCTGTGTGAATCTAGTGAATTGTAACAGGGAGGGGAATTGCAGCAGATAGTAGGCAACAAAGAACAGGATAACTAAACAGAACAGTAAACCAAGTATTTGAAAGGAGAAGGAAAAAAACTGTTTTTACAAATAAATAAGTAATGCTGGAGTGAACTTGATTACATTTCTGAATTTCAGTCTTACACTTTTAGGTGAGTTTAAATAATTTATGCCTTAAAATATTTCTTTTAAATTTTTTTTCTGGAGAAAAATAATTACCTGAGTAGCAATTCTGTATTAGTTAAAACTATCTGTGAAGTTATATGATTAGTCTACAGGATCCTAGTGTGATTTGAAAACTTTTAATCTTAGCAAATAGAGCTTCAGATCCATCATTGAAATATTTCATATCAGAATTATCACTGAATGCCTCCCATTGAGTCCCAAAACCTTAGATAAGCAACTGATGGTGCATTTCTTCCTATTCACTTCCATTTCACTGTAAATCATTGAGGTTTTCCCTTATTCTAAATTTATATTTAAGATTCACTTTGCTATCTTTTGCTCAGTCATCAGTATGCCATCACATTCTTCATTATTTATCCTAGAAACTCACTTTTAATTCAAATTCTTTGATTTTTACATCTCTCCTTCTCATTCTTCAGACATTCATTCTTTGTATTCCTCTGTCTTTTTACAGAAGGATGGCTTCTCACTCAAAGTAAAGTTTTGCAGTTCTGGTTTTGTGGTATTTGTAGGATAAAATGGAAAAGACTTCAAGTTTCAATGTTTTTTTCCATTTTTATTTCAAGAACTCAGCTGTTTGTGCTAAATGTTGTGCTATAACCCATAAGCAGCCCATGCAGAGTTCCTGAAAAATTTACTGTTCAGTGATGTTGACAGATTTTTAGATCCTTTCTCTGCAATGCACATAAGAGGAAAACTAAGTCTGCTTCCACTCTGCTGTGGAGTCCCAACACTGGATCATATTAGCTGACATAAACAATTGGGAATCCAAGGGATATTGGTGGTAGGATGCCTGCATCCATTCAATCTCCCCAGAAGACCTCAAAGTCACTTAATAACTATTCCAGACAGTTTTGCTCCTCTGCAATGCTCTTTGTTTCAATTTAGGTGACAATATAACTACAATTCAAATTCAACCAAATTCAGCAGCAACCCTGATCTCCTGTTCTGTGTGATCTGAAGAGACTTGCTGTGGGTGGCTCATATGGAGAGCACACACGCACCACTGGGCTCAACTGTTTTTGCTGCTGGAGTTTCATTATTCCTGAGGACAGGAAGTGATGGGCAGTGGTGGGAGTGGTCCATACTGCTGGTCCCAGCAAGGTTCCCGAAAGAGAAATGGAACAAAATGGCAGCTCTTCCAGGGTGCATTCACCTTTTCTTCACCCTGAAGCCATGCTAGAAGTGATGATTTTAGTGGTATAGAATAGCAACCTGTAACCACTACCACATGGATACAGGCTCTGCACCCTACTTGGCACTCACCAGCAAAACTAGGACAGTCACCTCCCAGGTCACTTCTACCCAATGGAAGCAGGCAATGAAGTAATTTTTGAGGAAAAAGGCTCAGGCTGCACAAGGGCACATTTAGATTGGATGCCAGTAAAAAAAAAATTCTCCACTTAAAGGTCTGCCAAGCATTGAAAAGAGGCTGTCCAGAGAAGTGTCAGAATTACCATCGCGGGAAGTGTTAAAAAGTGTGTAGATGTCGTGCTTAGGGACATGGTTCAGTGGTGCACCTGGCAGTGTTAGGTTTATTGTTGGACTCAATTAGAGGTCTTTTCCAACCTTAATGATTCTAAGATTCTATAAATATGCTAAGAAAAGACAAGGATATCTAAACAGCAACATTTCACCTTCCCACCCAGATAGTGGTTGCAATTTTGTGTCAGAGAGAGAGAGAAGTATTCCAGGCAGGATTACGTCATCCTGTGGAAATGAGATGACCAGGAATGGGTCCAAAACATCTGTCTATCCTCAACAGTATCCCCAAGGTCATAAAAAGGTTCACTAACTGCAGCAGGGCAATAGGCAGGATATGCGTTGTCTGGCACACAGCACATATTGCTGCGTGAATCGCAAGGATACTCAGTCATACTCCAAATCTCTGTTAAACATCAAAAGAGTTTCTTACACCGCAATAGATTGGACTGGCTGAGTAGCTGATATCAGTTTCAGGAACCAAGATGGCTTCAGTACCACCAATGCAACTTTATTTCATTCTGAACATCTTTATATACGTGTACATTTTATTTTTAAGTGCTTAGCTAAAGTATTCCTGGCAGATACCTGTTTAAACAATCTTTAAAAGTCTGTAACAATGTAGACAAGTATTACGCAACCTTTTTAGGCAATCTGTCTTGGTATTTCACTATTCTTAGAAAGTTTTTCCAAATGTCTAGCCTAAGTCTCTTTTGCTGTATTGTAAGGCAGTTATTTTTTACACAGTTATGTTGTTCCACTGCTAATATATTCCCTTTTCCCTTTCATTATGCAATAGTTATTTTAGTATTTGAAATCTGTTATCATATCCCAGATCAATCTTCCCTTCTCTAGACCAATCAACCATGATATTCACAGCTTTCCTCATCCACTGTATTTCCAGTCTCCACCTATGCTCAATGATCTTCTCTTTAAGACCAATATACACCTGTCTTAAAGTATAGTCCTCTAACTGGAGACAGTGCTCACTCCAGCTAAAGTGGTGCTAATGAGCAGATGAGCAGAAGAATTTCTTCAGATGTCTTACAAAAGACATGAGTTATTATTCACATTATAGTCAGGGGGATTCAGTTTGTCTTTCTTACTACATGCAGTGATGTTGCTGTGTCATGTCCAGCTCTGATCCACTACAACCTTGGGATCCTTCTGTGCAGAACCACAAGACTACCAGTTGTTTCATATCTTGTATTTACGTAGCGGACATTCCGGGCTAAATATAGAGCTCTTTGCTTATTCTTACTGAGTCACATCTGATTTTTCTCATTTCTCCCCTCCGAATTGTCAGGGTCCTGGCTAAATACTGGTCTTGTCCTCTATTGCATTGTTCCAGCTTGGTATTGCCTGCAAGTGTAATAAGGATATTCTTTCTTCCATAGTTCATGTCGTCAATGAAAATGTTAACTAATGCTAGAAATACTGGATAGTCCTCGACACAGAGCAAAAATTCCTTCTTTATTTGAGTAGATTGACAGTCAGCTTCTTCTACCTTCTGTCTAGGATAAATCACCAGAATAAAGTAAGCTAAATATTGCCTGCATTGACTATGCTATTAGCACTAAACCATACAAAATCTCCTGGGCAGGATTTTTGTTTTACACTTGCCCAGCACTGGCATTATATCTCAGCACTGAGGGCCCTGAGTTAGAACTCTTACCTTTTTTAAACCCATTTTCAAGATTTGCATACTACACCGCCTGGACATCTTTTCCATTCCTGAGCTCTGAATGCCTGTGTGGCTGGTTTGGATATCTAGACTAGACACTGAGATTTGTCTGCCAGTGTTTCAAGAAAATATTTTCCTTTCTTCCTTTTCTACAAAGGCATACCTCAACATGTCTAAACCTCCAGGTAAACAGTTGATGATTTTTATATATTAGCTTTTCTACAACTATGTCAATTTTGCCCTACAAGTTCACAGGTTTCTTCAAATTGTGGCTCAACAGTTCGAACTACCTTTCAAAAGTGGTTAAAGCAGACAAAGATGCTTTGCATTTGGTCTGTTTTTCTTCTCTAGAATAAAATACCATCTATTCAGACATCACAACCCACTGTATAATTACAAAAGTATTTTGTATTTTCTATATAAAGAATCCAGGGCCAAAGGAATTCCAGAAGGATTTTCAGGAAAGAGCGAATTCTAGTTTTCTAAGAATAGATCTCAGAAAGCTCAGGTAAAAATATTTGACATAGACCATCTCACCAGATATGTATTTTGCTTTCTGTGCTGCATAGATGTCCATACTTTATATTTTTTTCTAGTATTTTGAAGTGTATATATGTGTATGTATAAGTATATAACCAAAGGCTTCTGTCTTTTTTTTAAATGATGCCTACCAAATTTATTGACACTGTGGGTCTTGTGTGTGCTTCTCTCTGGCATCTAGATCAGTATAAACTTTTCTCCTTGAGTTAGTTGAAATTTCATGACATTACTTTTCATTTATGTATTTCACAATATCCTAAAACTTTCCTACTCATTCTAGTCCTTCCTCACGACTTCTTTTCCCATTCTGCCAATGAGTCATAATTTGACACAAACAGTAAATACCTTTTCTCCCAATACTGAAATGAATTTGTTATTTCTCATTTGCTATTCCTCACCTGTTAGCTGATAGTAGCAGACACAATTCCAGTGTTATGAGATGCTGGCATTCATGTGAGGATTTATGCAGTTCTGAAAAACGCATGCAGATGCAAAAAAAAAGTACATATAGGAGATGACAATTGGTGAAAAATTCAAAAATAATTCAAAAAGCAGTGTTTGCTCACAGCCCAGAGAGACAACCAAATCCTGGGCTGCATCAAAAGGAATGTGGACAGCAAGTTGGAGAAGGTGAGTCTGCCCCTTTACTCTGCTCTGGTGAGACCCCACCTGGAGTGCTGAGTCCAGTTCTGGTACCCCCAACATAAGAAGGATGTGGAACTATTGGAGAAAGTCCAGAGAAGAGCCATGAAATTGATAAGAGGAGTGGAGCACTTCCCTCCAAAGACAGGCTGGGAAAGTTGGGGCTGTATCTGAAGGGGGCTATTGGGAAGCCCAAGAGGGACACTTTGTCAGGAACTGGAGTGATAGGACAAGGGGTAGTAGGTAGACATTGAAAGAGGGGAAATTTAGATTAGATATTACCAAGAAATTATTTACAGTGAGGGTGGTGAGACACTGGAACAGGTTGCCTAGGGAAATTCTGAATGCCCCAACCCTGAAAGTGTCCGAGATCAATGAATAAAGCCTTAAGAAACCTGGTGTAGTGAGAAATGTCCCTGCACATGTAAGGGGAGGATGGGATTAGATGATCTTTAAGGTCCCTTCCAATCCTTAACATTCTATCATTCTATGATTCTCTATCAAACTACCAGAGGAAAATTCCAAACCATAATCAGCAGCTCAGAGAACTGCAAGAGTCTGCTTCAAGATGGAACAGAATATTAAAAATTTCACCTGAAAGCTTATGGCCTGGGAAACCAAACTTTCAAGATGTTCATCCTATTGAAAGAAGGCCTTTACCAGCATCTGATAAGAAAAATAGTATAAATGACTTGCTATTCAGAACCTGGCTGTGGACCAAATAATGATTTGAATATTGAAGAGACATATGATCAGCAGAACATAAAAGTGTAACCAGAGTTTTTCACTGCACATGGGTTGGGTGCTGAAAGATTTAGAAAAGAAATGAAATTTTAAAACAACTAATGGTAGGTAATTCCTTCCATTCCTCACAACTTAACATGACAAGGGATTCATAATGAGATGAACCACACAGGAGTGCAAAGAAACCTGGAGCTGGTTGCAGATTTATTTTATTGGCCTCAAGAAGCGTGAGCAAAAGAGAGGAAATGTCAGACAAGTGAGAATTGTTTCAGAAGAATGTTCAAAAGTGACTTGGCTGCCAAGCAATTTCCACAAGTGAGAGCAAAAGTGGAGTTACTGGAGGGGAATCATACAGGTGGGATAATCCCACAGGTGATCTCTAGCACACAAAAAGGAAAATTCTTTTCTTGATTCAACTTTACAGACTAGATGGAGAATTCTGAAACTCAGCCTGCTTTACATTTACAGGAAGAAAAGCATAGCACGTTCTGAAATGATACGTCTGTAACTTTTCATGCAAATTCACTGATCCTAGCACAAGGTCTGAGAGAGCTGTGATAGACATACATGCCGGATACTAGAAAAGAGAGGCTGATTTACATAAAACACTTGGGGAACTCTGCACCTAAAATGAAGTGGAGTGTACAGTTTGAATTTAAATTCAAGTGAGTATTAGCTGCCAGCCAGGTCTGCCAGACCCTACATTTCAGACTGAGAAATCCTCCAGTGGCTGAAACACAAGAACACAGGAGCCATCAGTCTTAAGCCCCTGTTATAGAATCAAGGAATCATTAAGATTGGAAAAGACCTCCAAGACCATTGAGTCCAGCCTTTGATGAACATCACCATGCCTAATTAAACATAGACCTAAGTGCCATGTCCAGTTGTTTCTTGAACACCTCCAGGGATGGTGACTCCAAAACATCCTTGGGCAGCCCATTCCAATGCTTAACCACACTTCTAGTGATGAAACTCTTCCTTATGTCAAATCTGAACTCTGTCACACCTTGAAGCCATGTCCTCTTATTCTGACACTACATGCCTGGGAGAAGAGGCCAGGTGTTGCCCCACCTGGCAACAACATCCTTCCAGTTCTAGAGAGTGATAAGGTTTCTCCCCAGCATCCTTTTCTCCAGGCTAAATAATCCCCGGTCCCTCAGATGCTCCCCGCTCCAGACCCTTCATCAGCTCCATTGCCCTTCCCTGGACTCACTCCAGTCCCTCAAAGTTCTTGCAGTGAGTGGTCCAGAACTGAACACAGGATTTGGGGTGTGGCCTCACCAGTGCTGAGTACAGGGCAGCAATCCCTGCTCTGCTCCTGCTGGCCACACTATTGCTGACAAAGGCCAGGATGCCATTGGTCTTCTTGGCCACCTGTGCACACACTGGCTCATGTTCAGCTGCTCTCAACCAGCACCCCCAGGTTGTTTTCCTTCAGGCAGGTTTCCAGCCACTCTGCCCACAGCCTGTAGCACTCTGCAGAATTGTCCTTGCACTTGGCCTTGTTGAATAGAATTGGCCTTGGCCCATGGATCCAGCCTGTCCAAATCCCTCTGCAGAGCCTTCCTGCCCTCCAGTAGATCAACACTCTCACTCAACTTCGTGTCACACGTCAACTCACTGGGGCTGCACTCAATCCCCTCATCCAAAGCATCAGTAAAGATATTAACCAGGACTGGTTCCAATACTGACCTTCAGAACCCCACTGGTGACCAGCCATCAGCTGGATGTGACTCCACTCATTCATCACCACACTCTGACTGCTTTTTTACCCAGCAAAGAGTGCACTGTCCAAATTGTGGGCTGTCAGCTTCTCCGGGAGAATGTCATGGTATCAAAGGCTTTGCCGAAGTCCAGGTAGACCACATCCACAGCCTTTCCCTCATCTACTAGGTGAGTCAATTGGTCATACAAAGAGATCAGGCAGGACCTGCCTTTCCTAAACCCAGGCTGTCTGGGACTGATTCCTTGGTTGTTCCCCGCAGAAAAAGATATTTAAAAGTATTATATTACATTTATTTCTAAGAAAAGGCAGAGTTCATCAGAATATTCTGTAGTACAGCTAGAGGAGACTCTCCATCTCCCTTGCAGAAACTGTGTAGCTCTGCAGAAATAAATAGGAAGCAGAGACACAAAGTGTAAATAGAGGACTGCTCAGTGATGAGAATACTCTCTAGGAATTCTGAAGTATTTATGGCAAGATCTTCGCATCAAAGTCAGTAAATAAAAGTCATTAAATAAAAAGACCAGAAGAGTATCTCTTTGCAAAGTTTTACTGTACTTAAGGCACATACTAAATTCTTATGCTTTAGTATACAGCAGAGCAGAAGCATTAATTAACACAAATACTGGCACAGCTCCTCCTCTTTCTTATATCTTTGAATTGTCAACATCCAGAAAATTCAAAGGGAAACTCTAGGTTGGTTTCTTGCAGATTTTTTGCTCTGGGATAAATTATGTTAACTACTAGCAGAAAATATCTGTGCCAAGTGGAACAGTGTTTCAGTGAAATAGCAGGAAGTCAACAGAAAGACAATTAAGCTATTATGATTCTATGGAAGGGTTCTGTATAGATAAAATAGGGCCTACCTATAGGCATTTCTGTGAAATGCATGTTGCATTTTTGTTCTTTGTTTATAGTACTATGACTGATTTCAATTAATGTTGGCAACATGAAGACAATTTATTCAGGCTTATATGTAGTTTTGTGCTAGCTGTCAGCTTCTCTTCTTTTACTTCTTAAAATAGAATTTACCTTGAAGTACATTCCTTAATACTTACCTTTAGAGACTTACAAAAGCAAGAAGCCATACTGATTTTTCTAAGACTATTGGAACAGATACCTTTAAACAAGGTATTTTTCTCAGTGAGTTCCTGCTTACTAGTGTTTTTTGATTTTTTTTAACTTTTCCAGTCTTAAATACACTTTGACTAACTGTATTGCAGTAAGAGATTGATAAGCAAAAAATTCAGCAAGGTTGACTTTGCATAGCTTACAGGTTGCATTTACTATTCAAAAAATATTTGACCTATTCCGGGCCAAGTGCATTACATAGGTATTAGTTTAAAGAGAAAAATTCAAAACTAGTAACAAAAGAAAGGAACAAAAAAAAAACCAAAACAACAAAAAACCAAACCCAAATCAGGTTTTTTATGTTATACTAGTGTATTTCCATCCACTACTTTTACATGAATTCAAGTTTACCTAGGTGAACTAAATTTCACTAACAAAGTCTGATTTTCTTCATATTGGTAATGATACCCAGAGCAACATCACTAATGAGAAAATGAGCAGAAATCAATCCCTGATCTAACTGCTTAAGAACTGCATGGTGATTTCTGTTCTGCCTAATTTTTTCCCAGACAACACAACTCATTGAGAATTCTCCTGAAGACACTTCTTTTCAAACTCTGGCTTAGTTCCCATATTCACTTAGTGGAACTGTATAATGTGTGTTAATGAAGTCCAGAGAGTTCATATTAATAGCTGGAAGGGAGCGTCTGGAATGTTTGTTATCATGTCAAAGACGCTTTTGGATTAGTTCCGCACAAGTCCATGTGGCTTTAAAGCACATTTCCCTGTGGCCTTCATTCTTTCTTTCAAAATATATTATGTTACCCAAAATAGTTTATTCTTAAATATAGATATTTTAATTAATTTCTTTCCTAAACCATTTGCTAAGGGCTCTATTAAGCACAGATGCAGATATTTCTCATATTTGACAAGATCGTAAGAATCTGGTGATAGCATTCATACTTCTCATGATAAATTCTTACTGCAAAGACAAAGATTCTAAGGAATGATTGTACCATAGCTAAAAGTAGTTTCATTTAAGTCCTACAAAAAGCAATAGGAACCACTAGAGTTACAGAAGACTTCATTAGGTCTAAAACAGTATATTTGAGATCATGTGAGCTTAAGAAATGCTCTCAACAGAACTTTTTAAGACATATAATAAAATCACAAGAGTTGGCGACAATCTTGGTCTCTCTCATAAAATCCAGATAAATATGAACAGATGTCAATGGTGTAATTAATATTTTGGAAGTTAATTCCCCAATAAATAATTTTGAGAATCAGAATTAGACACACACCCCTAGGTGAAATCTAACTGATTTTTGAAACAACCCAAAAATAATTCAAAGGATTTTCCCCTCTAAGGTTTTCTAATTATACTTCCATATTCAGAATTGCTTCATTTGTTAATATTGTTACCTTATGACAATATGAAATAGTCGCTTTATCAGTAATAAAGGAGAATAACTCTTCTAAAGAGCAAACCGTGAAGCTGAGTGTAAACAGATTCCTATCTAATATAGAGTGGAAAATTCCCTAAAAATAAGGGAAATAAAATTCTTTCTTAATCACAGCAATTTTAACTCAGACACATGATTAAAATTACAGAACTATTTAAGAAAAAGAAGCTAAAGGAATAATAAAGAATTAAAATAGAAGAGAACCAGAAGAAATCAGGAGCACACTAGTGAAGCCACTGGAGCCATTTTCGGAAGTTTGTTGTGCTAGTGAGGTTTTCTTCACTGGGATCTGGAGGGCATTTATTTTTAGGAACAGACAATAATTCAAAAACAAGTTACTGTAGTATTATGTAACGTCAGAAGTTGTGAATATCCTTTGATTTAGCTGTCCTAGCAGTTCAATCATCCTAAGTAAAATGTTATTACATATAAAAATGCTTTCACTGTTTTCCATATGCTTACCTCTTTCATATGTTTTTAATAGTTTTTTTTTTCCGTCATGGGTGCTTCTACAAAAGCAAGAAGCTGCACAACTAGAAACAATCATAATTTTAATTTTCATGAAAATATGAATTAAAAAACATGTGGCTGAATGTCGGCTTCTTATGGGGCAAAAAGGCTCATTGTGGGTCAATAAAGAAAATCAAAGATGGGTGGGAAACCTTAGTAAGATTTAATTCCTTCCAATATTTCTCTGATAGATCAGACCAACGTGGGATCTATCCTCAGTTAGGCTGAATTTTATCAAACAAAAGACTAACAAATTAAAACTAAAAAGGACGTGCCTATCCACTGGGGCACCTCTGAAACCTGTAAGAAACATTTGCTGTAACTACATAAAATAACTCCTAACTGGAAAATTCCATCCTGCATTATTTGAAACTAAAGAAATTTAGGAAAGGCTGTCTATTCAGTAGAGCACGTATGTACTTGAGATACCCTGAACACCTATAGTTTCTAGCCTTATCTAGTTATCACATATTATTATCATCTTTTGCAATAATTTAAACTCTCTCTCCAACATGAATTTGCAGAACAGAAAACCATTAATGCAATTGTGTTTCTTGTGCTGTGCCATTTGTGAGGTGTGCTCACAGTATATTTCTCTGAGATCAGCTGTAAAATCTGTGAAACATTTCCACCTTTCAGGCAGCATGGAGAGCTGATCTTCTCACAAGACTTATATATTGTATCTGTGATCTATTTTGTCTGAACTACTAAACTACAGATTGTACTGGAAAACATTCACTTTCCATACCTCTTGATGTTGGAGCCATGGACAGTCAAAACCACAGTGGCAAAGGGTGCTTGACTTAATGTTGTAATGACTCAGGAGCTTTGCTGGAAAGGCAGAGAACTGTGGTTCCAGTCATTGTTCTCTTCAGCGTTTCTGGGTTCTATCCAGAGATATCTGAAGCAAAGTGCACAAACAGTTCTGGGCACAAGGCCCAGGAGTCAAGCTTTTCCAAAAGTGGAATTCTCTAAGCACTATGACACAGAGCCAGTCTGCTCTCCTTAAGTATTCCTGTCTGTAGCATAGCCCAGCATCACCCAGAGTGAGGATTACCTGCTACACAAAATGTTAGTGACCCGTGCATTTCCTGACCTGGAAGACAGGCGTCCTGCTTTCTGGACAAGTACTTTGTCAGAGCAGTACCTAAAAATTCTTAATTAGATACTTCAATCTGATCACATAAATTCTGTAAATAGTTTCACACTGTGAACTATAGCTTGCTAGGTTGTCAAAGTTCATACAAAAAGTGAGTTTTGGGTACACCTATGTTGAGGTTTGGAGGGGTTGCTGAGATCACATACTAAAACACAAGAGGCTAATTTCCTCATGTGTGGGAATTATACCCCTCATTCATGGCAGGGAGCAGAAGAAAAAATACCACACCTAGGGACACTACTTGTTTCAGGAATTTCTGCATATCACTATAATCACTCAGCTATAAATTTCATGCCTTAGCAATATCACCATGCAAAACCACATATGCCATTTTCACCAGCTTTTTGTAAAAAAAAAAAAAAAAAGTTTGTTCAGAGACATAACAGACATAACATAAAAATCATACTCAAGAAAGTAGAATAACCACTGGAAAAATGAAAATTAATGTTTTTGGAAACAATATCAGCTATAAAAGGTGTTATATAGCTAGATTTTCCCGTATTTCAAATGCAAATTCTTGTGTCATGGTGAATAAAGTAACTGCACAGGTTCATCTCTCCTATGAACTTTGTCACCATTCATTACTTTACACCTCTTATGACAAAAAGATGATTAAATAGTTATGTTACTTGATAATGTCAGCCAGACTATTCCTTTAACCAGACATTTTAACCATGTCTCTCATACTCCATTTTCCACTTACGCATAGCAAGTCTCTGACCCTTGGAGAATCCTTTGTGCCTGCGGTTATGTAGATGCCACACCTAAGTGAAAGAAACATATAAAATATTTCCTGGATCCAGAACAACAATCCTCTTTTGAGAATGCCTGGAAATGGTAATTAAGAATAGGCCAGAAAAGAATCTTTCATCGTAACAAGTTTGAATTTTACTGTTTCAAATAAAAAAGTCTGCTGGAGACCACAATCACGTCCTTCCAGTAACACTAAAAGAAAGAATGATTAAATGCTCCTTGTCGAGAAAAAAATAAAAGCATATAATGAAAGCCATGGCCTAAACTAAACTGAAGGAAAACACAGGGGCCAGGAATTAATTAGTGAAGCTATTTGTATTCATTTGTGAGAAAGAGCTGACAAGCCGCCAGTGGACAGGAAGAAACTGAGGAGGCTTCAAAACAATCAATTATTGTGTGAACTTGAAAGAAAATAAGACAAAACAGGATAAGGAGTTTCCTTGGAAAAGCACTGGATAGAAGCTTAAGCTGAGAAAGCAAAGCAAAGGAATTCTCCCAGCTGTCTTAGTCTTGCTGTGTTCTAGACAACAGAATTTTGCGTATGGATTTGGCAAGGTATCAGATCAAAGAAACAAATAATTCTAATGCAAATTTATGCCACATATTGCCCAGTTCCTTGGGCCAAGTAAATGACACGGTAATGTAGTTCTTCTGAGGATTTATATTGCATTCCTTCTCCTGATTCCTTAGCTCAGTGTGATTGTCTAATCTCCAAGTATCTTTCCAGTCTCCAAATAACTCATGCATGTGTCCTTCTGTTGTTGTTCCACAGCTGAAGAAAAAAGTGGAGCCTCAACACCCTTCTCATCTCCTCTGCTTCAGCTGGATAGTCCTTTAAAGATTGTTTTGTCTTTAATTTACTGTATTATATCTATAAAAAAGCTTGTCAAAAATGCTCATTGATGAAATCTAAACACCAGAAATTATATAGCAAATGTTACAGAGAAGGATTTGGAACAGAGGATGAGAGTGACTGTGGCAAGAACAGAAATCCTTGGATTCCAGTCATCACTACCATTAGCAGACTTATTACTTGACTCTTTGATACTGTACTTGTTTCTAGACTTGATTGTGTGATTCTTTCTATAATAAAACTAAATAATAGATGTTGCAGAAGCATAAAATACTGCCCTTGCATATGCTATTGTAGAAAGCAGAATAAAAAGCAGAATAAATTTTAAAAATTTGAGTTAGTTTTGGGAAAAGTGTAAATTTTTTGTAAAATTCTACTCTAGTGTTGCTTTGGCTGAGTTGTGGCTCATCATATCATTTCTATTTCTTAAGGTTACTGTCACAATTATTAAATTGAGGAGTTTAGTCTGTGGGCCTGTAAAAGTAGGAATTCCATAGTGCAATACAGTGATGGAAGATAGGAAGGTCTGTGGAAGAAAATAAACATTTCAGCTGGTATTTAGGCTGGTAGTAATGTGCCCATGATATGATGATCACATTTACTACTTCACTGGCAATTAGAAACTCCTAATCAAAGACAAGTCAACACCACAAAAATGTGATTGCTTGCATCTCATATGAGTTGACAGACAGTGAATTTTATTCAACTGTTTGTGTTTTTCATTCAACAACAAATTAAAACAGAATTTGGTTTTAATAATTATAGTTTCCTGCAGATCACTCATCTTGATATGCTGCAAAAATTATCCTTTCAAGGTAAGGTAATTAAATTCCCTGCTCAGCAAGAATTCAGACAATATTTTCTTCGAACTTGTTCTTACTTGTGGTCAGGAGGAAACTCATCAAAATTAAATTTGAAGACTCATGTTCTGATTACACTTCCAGCCAAAGTTGTGGACTTACAAATCCTCTTTCTTTCTGTATACAAAATCAAATTTTCTCCATTCACAATAAAGTACTTGTGATCAAATCTCAACTGATACAAATTCTTTTTAAACCATGAACTTCCCCTAAGCTTTGGCCACAAATCAGAGTTTTTGTTGTTGAGCTGAATTTGCTATTGAAGTCAGTTTATTCCATTATTTAATTAGATAAAGCATTAGTAATATCGGTGAATGGCTCAACATAAATTCTATGCTTTTTTTTTTTTTTTTTTTTTAAATCTTTGCCTATCTGATGAAAATCTAAATCGTGATACCAGCCAAAATTGAAAAACACCTTCCCTGGGGTACCACTGCTTTTCTTCAGACATTCTCATATGTAACTAAGCCACTACCTCTAAGAAAAATATGATTAATCGGTCTCCTTGTATTGAAAGTCAGAATCCAGTTGAATTTGTTCTTTTCCTTATTGTCCATGGTTTAATTCCCCTTGAGGCAAAGTCATGTATATCATTGAAAAGTTGAATATCTCTTGCTGGAACTTTCATCCTCAATGACAAGCTACTCAAGCAGGATTCAGCTGTGCCTTATGAGCATTGAGTGCCATTTTAGAGCTCCAGGAGTGTCATATCTAGCAACCAGCTCCCCTGCAGACTGGCAAAAGCCTCCCTTATATCCCTCTGTTGTCGATTCCAGCACCATCTCCCTTACATCTGCACGGGTGCCAAGAAAGTTGGTTACAACATACAGAGCTGTAACAGGGCATCCAGCCTGCCTAACCTTAGAACCTAATTTATATTTTAATCTAGACAGTAAATATCTATGTTTCCTATTCAGGCAGTAGAGGTAGATATATCTCTTGAGGGAGGGTACTACTGCTGCATGTCTCAGCATAAGCACCTAAGTTACAGGGGTTGCACTCTAACCTAAGTTTGTAAAATAAAACTATTGTTTCACTTCAGAAAACTGGGAAGCAGAGGGAGGCAGCAATATATCTTGGAAAAAAATGTCAGAAATTCAAAACATTTATGTGAAAACCAGAAGTTGTTGGCTTTCTCTCACTTGGGGGAATATGTCCTGCAGGAGTGACCTCAGACTGTTAAAGATGTTATAAAGGATAGAATGCATCAAAGGTGAGCTTCTGCTATAGGCATTTGGGGGATAAATTCTCCAAAAAATTCACAAAGTGTGAGGAAGAAGAGCATGTCCAATATTTATTGAATTCACATTCTGGCCACATGAATATCAAATGAAGTATTTAAACAACATAGAGAAGTAAAATGTGTTTATGTGTATATGTATAATACAGAATTTTACTTCCATTTTATGGTTGCATGTGAGCTTTAATTTTTGCTATTTATTCAGCAATTCAACCATGGCACTGAGTGACATGATAGCATATCACTAAATTCCTACACCCTAATTTTATAACTCCATAGCAATGCCTTTTAATCTGTTCTATTTCCACAAACTGAGAGAGTAAGCATCCAAGGAAAAATAGTCTCATCCGATTAAGGTATATTATTTCCACTCACGTGTACTCAAAAATCAGTCCTTAATTGAAAAAACAGTCACAGAAATTTTCAAATAACCTTGCAAAAAATCCATACTGTGTGAAATTTGAATGTACTAGAACCTAAATACATGGCTCTGAACTCAGACATCCAGATTTAGAAAAGTACTTGTTTCTCTTTGCTGGCCAAAACTTTAATGTCTCTTTAGTGAAAACAACTTTTAAAATGAATTCTACATTTTTAAGTGAAAAAGCATAATGCTTCTTCTCCCTTTTCCCAAGCTATCCCATGTCCAATGAACAGTTCATTTTTCCTAAAACATTGCTTAAAATTTTAAAAACCAGAAATCCTAATTTTAAAGTGAAAAAACTCAAGCCTTGTATGTCAAAATAGTCTTCCCGTTAACATTGTTAAGATCTTTGCTACTGACTAGATGGTCATGATTTTTTGCAATATGATACATTTTCCTAGAAAAGACCAGTATTAGATTGCCCCATACATACTGACTCTTTGTCAAAATCTTGGTATTTGTTTCAATCTTATGACACATAATTTAGCAAACATCTTCATTCAGAGATACTTATGCATTTTACAAAGCCAGTTTGGCATTATATCACACTGCGCCTCAAATTTTTATCTGATAAGACCCATAGATGCCATCAGTGTCATTTAACCAGTGGGTAATTGAGACAAAATTTCATTGTGGTTTACCCAGGGTGTCACAAAGAGCCCTTGGGCAGAGCACAGCTCTGAATCATGTTCCAACAATGATATATCAGGGATACTGCTGCTCTATCCTCTGCCTGAACAAATGAAAATGAAATTGTCATTTTCAACTGGTAGAAATTTACACATGCAAAGATATTTTTGGACAGATGCTTTGTGAGGATGTGCTTTGCTGCTTGGACTATTTCTCAGTGATCAGTGATCAGAGGGGCTTTTTAAAGAGGGCAGATTCTGTACTTCACTTCCTGTGCCCAGCACAAAGTTTTGAAGAAATTTGTTGAACTTATGAATAATAATAAATTTTCAAATATAAAACAGTCCTGTAAGAAATAAATAAGTCACAAAAAAGGGACAGATTAAAGAATCCAGAAATCCTGAGCTTATGCAGAGCAGGGTCATATTCAAAAACCCATTGTTCCCAGGAGTTGAAATTTTGTTCCATAAACAATTGCAATTGCATCTTTGACTTCTTATATCCTTGGAAGGGTGATGAAAAGAAAGTTATTAAATATAGTAACTTTTCTGATAAAAATATCTAAACAGATATTATAAGCTATAGAGCTGACAGGGAAAATGTCTAAGAGACAGTAGAAATCACTTTACACCAAATAACTGCTGTCACACAACCAGTTTTGTGGACTCAACTACAAATAAACTCTAATGAACAGGATTTTTATAGCTTTTTATTACAGATATGTAAATTTATTTTTTTAATTACTTAATGTAGATTTCTTTTGCATTTGGAAAAATAACTCTTACGTGTTCAAAATTCTGGTTTGACAAAATGCTTTATGACAATCAGAAAAAATATGGTGCTATCTCGTTCTCTCCTCAAAAGATGCTTTATTATTGTGGTTGCAATTATTCTACTCCTTATTTAGCGTAATTTCCAGTGATGGACTCTTGGCAATGCTGTTTTTCGCTGTAGGACTCCATTTTTGGGGTGGCTGTTCTTGGTACAGATACTTGGCATCTTTTCAGATCAGTGTGGTTAGAGAAGCAGCATTAAGAATACTGTACACATCCAGAAAAGTTAAAAAGAATTAATTAATTTTCCAGATAATAAATAAACCAGTGTGGGAAAAGGGAAAAAAAACCAAACCAAAACCACTGAGCCCAAGTTACAGAACAAACTGAAGTAGATGTCTTGTTTGATAATAAGTCCTCTTCGTCTGTTGGACGCACAAAATTCTCAGTGAATGTATCAGTGACTGTATCAGACTTCTATGGGTGTTCCAAAACTTCTGTCATCATCCAATTAATCCATTTCCTTTGCACCATCTGAGCTGCAGAGATTCCCCTAGGGCATATGGGACCCTGCATGTCCAGATGTGTGAAGCCAGGCAGGCTTTATGAGGTGTGCACTAGATACCTGCAAGGCAGGCATGACTCAGAAGACTGAGATTTATTGATATGAGACATCCCAAGGCATCTTATTCTGGCACAGACATTGCCAAAGGATGTAAGAGTCCTTCCATATCTAACTGCTGTCTACACATTTCCTGAGTTTTTAAAATGCATTTTGTCATGACCCTCAACTGGACAACTCTGAGTTCTTCAATTTGAAGACAGACATGTGTAGAAGGCATCAAAAGAGGGAACTCTAAAAATTATTGCCTGCCTGATTCCCAGTGGAGTGTGAGAAATGAGAGCTGAAATGCAGAGTCAAGACAGGAAACTGTCCATCTAGGAAATGGCCAAGTTGGTAGCACAAGAGAAAGAGATTCAGGAAATTCTTAACAGAGGAATTATTCAATCTTATTTTTATATGTGAGAATCTTCAAAAGTGGGGATAACTACTGCTCTGAATAGACTGGCTTCTGCAGGGAACCAAAATACATTAATCATTAGTAAGAATGGAACCATGACATTTTTGATTTGCTGGTGAAAAGGCAAAGATGGGTCACTATTGATGTAGTTGACATTGGTATTTGAGTGCAATAAATTAATTGCAGCTGGAAGCCTTATCATTAATATTTACTAGTCTGTGCCAGGAAAATAAAATGCCATTTATTCCTAAGTATCCCTGTACATTTTCAGTGCAAATGACACAGGACTTCCACCCTGGAGCCTCCCCAGCCACTCTCTGCACATCATGTCCCCACTGTTTTTTTGCCGGCCTGTCCATGCCTGCCTCCACTGAAAGGCAAGGCAGGATCCTGGCTGGAAAGAGGATGGGGTGTGATCCTTTAGGTGCCCCAGCCTGGCAGACCTGGGAATTTTTTGAGTGTAGCTTTCCATGCCAGCAATCCTCATCTGTGGGCAGACACAGTCATGGATTATAGTGTGCCAGTCCCCTCCACAGCATCTCAGTCACTCTGTTTCATTGACCTTCCCTGGTATGTTTGGCACTGCACACCTGCAGAAAATTTGGCCAAGGCTTCTGGATGACTCACTATGAGCGGGTGCTGCCTATTCATAAACTTCTTATCTTCTAAATGCCTGCACCCAGAAATAAAAGCAATGATGACTACTATGTAGTCCTTTGGGGTTTTTTCCAGCATTTCCCTTCTTGAAAAAACGCATCACAAGATATTTTTTTTCAGTCTTGTGTAACTTCAGCCTCTTCACAGTTCATCTGAGAAAATAATTAATACCTCTACAGCCATGGGTCTCACCTGGGGAAGGAATGCAAATATGGAAACTCCTAAGGTGATAAGAAACATTCAGCCTAGATTTATCATAAAAAATGTCATTATAAATAATTCCTCAGAGTAAGCACACCATCTGCTTTTCTGTGCCCCGCCAACTTTCATAGCTCTGATGGGAGAGGCTGCCAAGACAAATCTTGGCAGGTCTCAGTGATACCTGGTAGAGTCCTAGCTGAAAGAGTTTGTCAGCTCAATCAAATTTCTTTGACAGCATAAGTGGCTTATAGGCAGGAAATGGTGCATATGATATGTCTGGCTTTAATAAGCTTGTGATAGTGCCTCACATGACATCCTCATACACAAACTGGTTATAGACTGGAGTGATTGTTCATGAACAGCACTTAGGGTCATGATTGTCACTAGACTAGAAGCTCAAGCAAAAAATGCAATTGTTTATGCAAGTATTTAGGTTGCACAAAATTATTGGTCTGTAAGTAGTCTCTCACAAGCAGAATAACTTCACACATCACTAGACAAAGCAAAGTCAGTATAGAATAGGAGAATAAGTAGTTTTAAAACTACACTGAAAGAGTAATTACCAAGGGCTCACTGTCAAACCAAGAACAATAAGCAAGAGTGATTCAAAACAGATTTTACCTAAGTCAAATCTTGTCATTATACAAAATATTGTCATTTATTAAATAAATATAATTCAAATTTAGTGTGTGTTACTATTCATTTTATTGTGTATCATATGTATTGTTATAAATCATATGCAGTATTTAAATGAGTGATTTGACTAACAAGACAATTCATTTATGAGCAATGCAAATAAAATACGTAGGGATGATTAACAAGTGCCATACATAAGACAAATGAGGTAATTATACATCTCTAGCATTTGAATCTTTACATTCAAAATTTTCATCCAGTTACTTATTGCATGCATTGTAGTAAGCTTCCAAAAAGTTGCAAATATTGCACTAGTTTGAATCAGCAGCCCTGTAGCCAAATTAATTTGTTTATACCTTAAAATTTTAAAGAGTTATGATAAGGAAAGGCAATTAAAAAAAAAAAAAAGGAAAAAATAGATGAGGGAGTGTGTTGCCTTAACATTTTCTCCCGTTCTCTTTTGAGAAGAAGAAAATGTCATGTTGACAAACAGCCACTGTGCAGAATATCTCTAAATTGTACTGTATGTATTTATGCCTTATTCGTGTGTATATTTCACTAAATGACCTTAATGCCTTTGACTTTCTCAATGTAATAAATAAGTACTCAAGCAAGGAGACAGATGGAGATTAGCTTTAATTATTAAAAAATCAACTTTATTTTCCTAGAGATTACCAGGCTTTTGCATGGAATTCATAATACAACTAAGGCATTGTTCACCTGGCGGATGTTTACAAATCTTATTTCCTCAGGTCCCTTCTTTCAGTAGACTTTGGATATCTGCCACAAATGCTCTTTTATGGGAGCATGATCTGACACCACTTTCTCATCTTCATATAGATTCTCCTCAAGCACAGGTGCTTACCCAAATCCTATTCATGCCATCATTCCACTTGTGAGCCATCAGCAAACAAAGAGGCAATTCAGAAAGGGAGCAGGATTTGGACACCTGACTGTGTTAAACATTTCCACTAACCTAGCAAGCAAGTCACAACAATTCTTTGATGAACACACAGCTTGGATTTCATTCAGTGACAAATGATGGCCACTTTACTGATATTCTTGCATTTCTTATGTCACTGACATAATGAGCTGATCAGGACACTGAACAAATGAACAAGATAGTAGCAGAAATTAGGCCCAGGTTTTGAGAGATCTGTAGAATAAATACTCCATTTGTCTATACTGTGATATCCTTTTAATTGTTCCAGAAAAACTTTTGCTCAAAAACACAGCTTATCAGGAAAAACTTAGCAGGAAAGGATTGTGTTCTTCAAATTCCTACCAGAGAAATAAATTTACTGGAAAAGATAAAGAATAGATAATATGTTACGTTGTACTTTCAGTTTTCAATAATACATTTCTTCACTCTATTGTTTGACAGTCTGTTTGTATTACAAGACAAGACCATAAATTATCTCAAATATCTCATAAAACCCAGTTATTTTGTGAAAATAAAACACCCTCCACATCCAATTTAAGTAAATTTGTTAATGATAAGGAACAAATATGAGTACACTTTGTATGAGTGCAGGCATTCCTCTTTGAAAAGTATATCCAGCTACATAAATTTTAAAGCTCCTCTATTTATGACTATAGCTTTATAAACCATTGAAATGGTTGGCATGCCAGGAAAAGGTCAAAAGTTACAAGGCTAAGCATAAAAACTAACAAGAGAGCTACAGAGTTCAATAAAAGTCAACCCTGTCCTTGTACACAGGATCAGATATTTGCTTTCTTTTTGTTTTATTGAATAAGAAAATGCATTTCTTATAACCATAACAATTATTCTTAACACGATTTAAAGTACCAAGCACTTCCACATATGAGTTGACGCTAAATAAATATGAGGCACAAAATAAAGCTGTTTCTGTTTTTCCTTCATATGTTTCCTCTCTCCCCAGGCCTGTCTCTCCTGCTTTAGCAATGCTTGATGTTACCAGCCCCCAGGCAGAGGGAAGCAATCCTTGGCAAACACTATCTAGATCAAATTCTTCCCTTGATTTCATATTCTGAGCCTGGCAGCCCAAGAGTCTGCACTGGCTTCTTATGGAAAAAACAGGTCTCTCAGGACCCTCTTTAGCATATGTTCTAATGTCAAAGGGGCTTTGTCAAGAAATAATGCAGTCAGGTCACAGCACTTGTTCTACCCTTTTTGTTTGGCTGTGGTACAAGTGACAAAAGGGCATGAAAAAGTCTATTTAAGCAAAACTGCTGATATACACTGAGTGTGAGCTCTGACAAATAATATAGACATCATTAAAGAGAGCTTCTGGGGGAAGAAGGAAAAAGGTAGAAAAATGACCAAAGTCAATGAATTTGAGTTCTGAAAACAGAGAGAGTAAAGGAAACATACTTTAAAGGCCTAGCATGATAACTCCCTTGATGAAGAACGGACTCAGATGCAGAAGATAAAATATTAGATAGAATATTTATCTGCTGTGTTTGTTGTTTGTTTGTTTGTTTGTTTGCTTGTTTGTTCTTATAGATGAATCATCAGGGGCCTTATCTGTGGAAGAGAACACATCTTTACACTATTATAAATATTTTCCCAGGAATATTTCCACCATTTTGACTGATGATCATTCAACACATGTACACAGATAACTTGGCATATACCATCAACATGCCTGGGAATTGATAGAATGCTGTCTGGTTTAGGCAGAACTGCATGAGTTTGAATGATCTGCTGAGTAAGCTTAAGGGTATGCAGTTATGCTGCTCCTGTTTCTTCTTGTCCATACAAAATTTTAGACTCCTCTGAAAGCTCTGAAACACCTCCTACATGTTGCCCAACTCAGCTGTTATTTACTGGTTGCTCTGCATCCAGACAGTCTTTAGAAAAATCCCAGGGCTAGTGACTGCCCTAGATCTGTTCATCCCCTACCCTGTGTCGACACCAGGGGTTGCCCCAACTCAGCTGCAGCACTTCACACTTGGTCTTGTTGAACCACATGAGATTGCCAGAGGCCCAGTTCTTGAGCTTGTCCAGGTCTCTCTGGATGCCATCCTATCTTTCAGGTGTGTCATCCACACCATTGAGCTTGGTGTCATCTGCAAATGAGGGTGCACTCAATCCCTTTGTTTCTGCCATTAATGAAGACATTAAATAATGCTGGTCCCAGTACAGACATGTGATGGACACCTCTTGTCACCAATGTCCATCAGGATTAAGAGCCATTGACCACAAGCCTCTGGATGGGACCATCCAAACATTCCTCATCCACCTAACAGTCTCCACCTTGAATTCTTCTGTGTCCAATTTAGAGAGAAGGATGTGGTGGGGACCCATGTCAAAGGCTTTACAGAAGTCCAGATAAATGACATCTGTAGCCTTTCTGTTGCCCACTGATGCAGTCACTCCATCACAGAAGGCCACTGGGTTGGTCAGGGCAGGACTTGTCCTTGGTGAAGCTGTCCTGGCTGTCCCAAAACACCTCCCTGTCCTCCACGTGCCTAAGCACTGCTTCTGGGAGAATCTGTTCCATGACCTTTCCAAGCACAGAGGGGAGGCTGACAGGTCAGTAGTTCCCAGGGTGTTTCTTTTTACCCTTTTTAAAGATGGGTGCAATGTTTCCCTTTTTCTGGTCACCTGATCACCACGACTATTCAAGTATCATAGAGAGGGGCTTGACAACTACATCAGCCAATTCCATCAGGATTCTGGGATGCATTTAATCACATTCTATAGACTTGTGTACATTCAGCTTCCTCGGGTGGTCACAAACCTGAACTTTCCTTACAATGGATGGAACTTAGCTCTCCCAGTCCCCATCCTGCTGTCCATCCACTCGAGAGGTGTGGTGACAGAAATCAACAATTGACCAGTCCTTGTTTGGTTGGGATTGCTTTGCTGAAAAGAAGGAAAAAGGAAAAGGACACCTGTTTGAACAAGAAATAAGCTCAGCATGTAGCATGGAGATCAGGAAACAGAAAAAACGGAAGATAAATGATTCAAAGTAATTATTTGCTATTTGCTGCTAGCAATAAGATAAAATACTATCTTCCAAATACATTTCCAGAAAAGTAAGTATGAGTTGTCCAGATGACTCATATACAAAGGAATTGGATATGATTTCCTGCTTTTTGGTCTAAAAGTATCCCCCTCCAAGTTTTCAAAAAGCAACGTGAGGGGATCCACAAATTCCATGAGCTGGTGCTGCCAGTCCCAGCCCCTTCAGTGGCCATACTCATGAAATTAACCTGCTTAGAGACTGCGTACAAAATGTTCTTTCAGAAAAAGCTGTGCACAGACAAATGCAAAGAGAAGAAAATTACATGGAAAAAAGTCAAATGAAAATAAGAAGTTAAATAAAGATATAAATGTACAAATACAAGTGTAGCTCTAAAGCAGAAGAGTGTGCTTGAGACTGAAAACAATTAAATACAAAAGGCCTGTGTTGTAGAAAAAGGACTTGAAAGTATTCAGACATGTATATTCACCAAATATTTCCTGCACTCAGTACAAATATTAACATTCTTTTTTTTTTTTTTTCTGGTGGGTATTTCGCAGGTTTTTGAACCATCAAGCTACAGAAGCAAAGATCATGAATGACTCACACAAGACATTTCTATCCTATTAGTCAGATATTTGTTACTGGAATAAGTATTGATTCTGTGCCTGCCTAAATGAAAGATGTGTCTGATGGCTCATGAGGGAAGGCATGTGACATTTAGGGATCATGGTTTTCTCCAGTAAATATATGGGTCTTTCCAGACAGTGATTCCCAGACTTTGCTGTATTGTACTTCTAGTGGTGTTGGAATGGTTTCAGACCAGGTCTGCACATAATGATTGCCAAATCAATTAAACTTAGGAATTCTGTTTTAGATGGAATCATGGCAGTTTGCTGGTGGTAGCCAGGGGAGTTCTCTGTCTGTACCAAGCCTTTCTGCTCATGGGAACATGTTAATACCAGAATTTAACAACTAATTTTATTGGGTTTGCCTGGTCAAGTTCGGCAGCAGGTGGGAAGGAGGGAGGGGTGGGGGAAGATGTTTTTAAGGTCTTATTTTACTTCTCAGCATCATGCTTCAGTCTTGTTAGTAATAAATTTGAATAATATCTCTATTTCTAGCTTGTTTTGCCCATGAAGATGTTTGGTGAGTGATCTCTCCCAGTCCTTATCTCAATTCATGAACATGTTGTTACATTTTGTCTCCCTTGTCCAGCTGTGGACAGGAGTGAGAGATGGGCTTTAGTGGATGCCTGGCACCCAGCCAGCATAAACCCACTACAGACTTTTTGGTGGAAATGCTGGGGAGCCATGAGGATTTTGAGATGAGGATAGTAACTGGGAGAGGTAAAGGGCAAAACAAGTACTAAGCAATATTAGAGAGTAGAATAATCATGGGGATTTTTTGTTGCAGTTGTGGTGAAGGGATGAGGGGTGGATTTTGAGTAATTTGTCCATTTTTATACTGTGTTGTGATAATATTATTTTGGTTTTCCTATGCAGAAATTTTGTTTTGTTTGGTTTGGCTGATTTAGATGTTCCAGGTGAAGGTCATGTGATGAATGTGGATTTTAATGATAATGATAATAAAGATATGATTCACATAGGTGAGGCGTGGAAACTGGTGGGTTGGCCTTGGCTGGATGCCAGGCACCCACCGAGCTGCTCTGTCACTCCCCTGCCCATCCTGACAGGGGAGAGAAAAATAAGATGGAAAACAGCCAGTAGGTTGAAATAAGGCAGTTTACTAAAGCAAGAAAATAGCAAAAGTGTGAGCCCTCATAAGTAAAGGGGGGAAAATTCATCTCTACTTCCCATCAGTGAGCAAAGTTCAACCAGGAAATTCCCAGGAAGGAGGGTTTCAACACACATGGAGGTTGCTCCAGAAGGCAACCATTGTAGCTTTTCTATCTGAGCTGATGTCATATGGTATGGACTATCCCTTTGGTTAATTTGGGTCAGCTGTTGCAGCTGTGTCTCCTCCCAGGATCTTGCCCACTCCCAGCCCCTCAATGGTGGGGGAAGGAATGTTAGAGAGAAAGTGCCGATGCTGTGCCAGCACTGCTGAGCAGCAGCCAAAACACTGGTGGGTTATCAACACCTTTCCAGCTACCAATGCGCAGCACAGCACTGTGAGGGCTGCTGTGGGAAAATGAGCTTCAACCAGACCCAAGACACTGATCAGAAATTTTCTGTGTGGAGACAGGTGTAAGAGTCACTGAGCAATTTGCTCGTCAGGCCACTGATGGGTAGTATTTGCTTGTGTGGAGATACTCATATGATAATTCAGGGAAGAGGTGAGAGGAGGTGAGGACAGCTCTGGTTTAAGAAAGGGGAGTGTGAGACAGAGCAGTGAAGATAGGCATGCTGAGGGACAGGAGGGAAAGTACCCAAAAGAATGAAAGGGACTGAAAACACTCACTGGCTGTGTGTGCACATGACCTGGCAGAGAGCCACAAGCTGTCTTTGTGGAGGAGGTAATGAAGTGAATAAATGGACAATCCCCATTTTGAGGCTCTGACCCCAATTAACTCTTCCATTTGCTTCAAAGGGACCAGACACATGCTCAGAATTATGCTGATTTTATTTCCTGCATCAGAACACAAAGTGTTAATTGGTTAATTGGTGTTCATAGTTTACCAAAATGTGTTATTTAATTATTGGCTTACATACTGACTAGCAGAGTTATGTATATTTAGCACTATGTCCTCTTAACCTCCCTTCGTGACTTGGATTTGTTCTTTCCACAGCTGTCAGTGGACTTCAGATTTGCTGCAAGGTTGTAACGTCAGCTTAAATATTTGCAATTGAAGGCCTTACTGGAGTGATTTAGTCTTCTTTTAGGACTTACACAGAATCTCTACTGGTATATAGGGAAGCTTTGCCATGGGAAGACAAATCATTTGAGCTGTTATTCTTTTTCATTCTCCTGAATTTATATCTTTGTTTCAGTGTTCTTCTTAGAATTAATTCAAATTAATTGCATTCACAATGTCACTTTCACAAAATTGAAATCTAAAACCAGAAGTACGGGAATCAAGTCACACTAGATACTCTGAGTTTGGTATGCCTGTATTCTTTCTTTGGAAAAAATAGGGTCCTCTACTTGCAGCTATATTAAGAACAAAATGTATGCTTGCTAAGGAAGAAAATCAACAGAAATATCTATGCACAAGTTTACACAATTACCATCTTTGTCTGGTTCCTTCAAATACTTAAGAAAGAAATGGCAGATGCAGGCAACAACACTGGAAAGGTAAAGCTGAGGCCATGTTAAAGCTTTAAAATACATATTTCCTTCACTAAGTTGAAGTTTTCACTTTTTTCTTCCACCACTTGTCTCCCTCAAGAACCTTTGCTATGCCATTGTTTCTTGCTCCATCTGCTTATAGGATTCTCTGCACATACATTAAGAAAACTATGATCTGATGTGTCAGGTGAATTTTATTGCAGGGAACACGAGCACTTGTATCCCAGTAATGTCAAGAGGCAGACCACTATTTAGCACAACAAGACATTCATGATGGTTTGAAAGCCACCTCTAAGCACACTGTGCACAGCAAGCAAGGCCAGGCTTTTCATACCCCAGTGAGTTCACATGTTTAAATGATCTCATGGACAGCAGTTATTCACACTGCTAAACAAAGTGAGAAAGTAGTCTGCAGCTGACCCAGGGGATGAAACCTTGCACTCCTCTTTCCTTGGAAGAAAAAGAAGAGCAGACACACTCCCAGGGACGAAAAAAGGACTAGAAGAGATTACATGAATCATCGAGTCTGTTCCCTGTCCGCAACCAGGTAACATATTGCTGAATCAAAGAACTCTACTCTTTCCCACACTGCAAAACCCTCACAGTGTTTTGCAAAATCTTATAATAATTCCCAGACTTTTACTACAAAAAGAACTGTCGAAAATATTCTTGGCGTCTTCCCACAACAGAAATTTTGTACTTCCAATAAAAATGCAAAGATCCTTCCTAGTCAGAGCTGTGGAAGAATTCTTTCCTGAACCCATCATGATGATCAGTCTAACTCTGGTTACTAGAATAAGAGAGTGCAGACAGGCATGAGAGAAATGTTTTCAGCCCCAGCTGTCCCAGATCAGTGTCAGGGAATGAAAGGCAAGAGAGAGAAAAAAAATTTGTCCTTCTACCCACCACGTGTTGGTGGGAGGGGAGTGATAGAGATGCTTTTGCCTCTTTGTTCTACATTTTGGAGGGTAAAAACATCCCCCTATATGCCCTATTAAGGCCATTTCCTACAGTTCCAGGGAGTATTTCTCCCTGCTCTTTCTCAGTCTCATGCAGTTCTCAGTGAGTTCTGATCCTCCTGACATCTTGTGTGCTGCCTTATATTTATTTCTGCAGCGATGCTGCACAGTCCCAATGAGAAAAACAATCTACCTGATATTTCAGCTACAGAGCCATCAGTGCCAGGTTCAGTCAGCCGACTTCAAAGCTGCTCCAGGAGCCCCAAAAATGGTTAAAAGCCATCTCAGACCCACTAGATGGCACTGTGGATGGTTATACCAGCACTCAAGAACCCAGGCAAAGTTTAGCAGAGCCTGGCAGCTTCGATCTCGGTTTTATGGCTCTGATTTCCAGTACAAGTCCTCTGCCTGGAGCCTCACTCGGCGGTTCTGCCCATTCAGCAGCTTTTCAGTACCCTCAGTCATTCCAAATTTAGGCTCTTTCAAATAATTATCAATTATTTTCTTTTCTCAAGGAGCTCCACTTATATTTTTCCAGTTCCTGGATCTTCCGCAAAACATTCCAGAGGTTTCAAGAAATATTTAGAAAGTTGGTAAGTCTGAGTGTCCTGTCTGGCTGGTGTTCAGTGTGTATGTCAATGTAAGGGTACAAACCTTAACCAAGTTTTCCAAAAAAGCTGCAGATTACAGGAATTCTGATGTAACCCTAACTTTCCATTTTGGTTGCACCAGTTTTGCTCTAGAGTGTCAGTCTGGATCCCAATAAAATCAGTTGGGAAGGAAGATTTGTACTGGGATCGTGGAAAGTTGGATAGGGGCCTTTTTCAGGTTTCCAAATACTTAAATTGAGTGTGCTGACATTTGGTAAATCTTTCCCCCTTTTCTGATCAAAGTTTCTATCCTTATTGAGAGCAGTGTTTAGTGGTTTATGCTCACAATGAAAATTGATGGGATTGTTGGAAAAAAAAATGGGACTGCTATTTTCAGTTTGGGGGCAACACTTTTGTCAAGTACATTTTTCTAACTGAAATGGGAGTTAAAATCCCCTTTTTTTCTGTCTCTGTTTCTGTATATTATTTAATCACAACCTCCTGTCCCTGGCATTTAAAAGTTTCTCTTGTGTTGCACCTTTAGCACCATCCTGAGTAGGGCTTTAACCTTTCTTTTCAGTCTTTGGAACCATTTTTTGTGTCTCCCTAAGTAAAAGCACTATTTGAAACCACTCCTCTCCATACTCTTATATTGCTATTTGCTCTAATAAAGTGCATTAGGCATTTTCCAGTTGTACCATTCAAGATTCAACCACAAACGAATCTATAAACCACACATCAATCATGTAAGTCAAACGAACAGCTACAATTCCTAGGTCTTGTGCATTTATCATGAATCACCGAATTATTTGGGTTGGAGGGGACCCTTAAAGGCCACCCAGTCCAAACCCTCTGCAATGATCAGGGACAACTTCAAATAGATCAGATTGATTGTTTCCAGGGATGGGGCATCTATCACCTCTATGGGCAATCTGTCTGTGTTTCACCACCCTCATAATAAAAAACTTCTTCCTTGTATGTAATCTAAATGTTCCCTCTTTCATTTTTAAACCATGGCAACAGGCTCTGCTAAGACATCTGGTCCTATCTTTCTTATAAGCCCCCTTTCAGTACTGAAAAAGCCACAACAATGTGTCCCTGGAATCTCCTTTTCTCCAGGCCAAACCCCAACTCTCTCAGCATCTGAAGCAGTTTCTCAGAGAAAACCTCCTTGACTAGGCAGTGCAGGTCAGCAAAGCACTGTAAAGAAGGACAAATATGCTTATCAAGCACTAAGCTGTTAATGACCTTCATCTGAAGATTACAGCTGCCAGAGAAGCCAAGCACAGTAAATGACTGTATGAGGATTCTTATGCCTCTCTCATAAGAATGCCAGGGCCCACTGGAGCCGGAGATCAGCCAGATATCCCTCCTCCCTACTTATCAAGTGCTTATCTGGAGATATCCCTAGAGCTAACCATGGATATAAGGTGCCAGTTGCAGAGCAAGAAGTGAGAAACAACTGTGTGAGACTGGGAACAGAGTTCTGTGCCCACATCAAAGGGTGACTGTGGGTAAAACCCCTAAACAGGAAAAACAAAAGCGCAAAAGACTCTAAAGCACCTCTTCTATTATTTTTCCTGTTCTTTGTTTGTTTTATAGCAAACAGTGCCCACTGGAGACCGCACAAAATTCAAATCGCTCCAGAAATTCAGGGGTGTATCTGGATACAAGTATTAGTGTTATGACTAGTTCAGCACAATATTATGTCACAGCTTTACAGATTATCAAAACTGGCATTTATATTTGCTGAATAAAATAAATAAAAAAATTAACAGCAACCTAACAAACACCAAAAAACAGTCAAGTACCTAGTCAAGTTTCCAAATGAAAATGATTTGCAGTAGATGACTTTTTCAAGTAGACCTCAGACCTGGGCATGATGAGGTTTTGTGTTGTATTCACTCATCAGCCACAATGAGGTTTTGAGCGGTATTCACTGTAGGAATTTGAGAAATAATCCTCAAGACAGTTTGATCTCCAAATGTAGTTTAAAGTAGTTTTAACTTGCACAAACTTTTAATAAAGTTGAGAGAACATTGCACAGTAATGCAGTCTGGATTTTACCTGCCTCACAGGGCAGAATTTACTGTTGTGGTGCAGAAGACAAGAATTGATCTCCATATCTTCCACTATATCCAAGTAATGATTTTTTCCCAATTTTAAGCCTATTTACTTCAAAGATGATGGGCATATTTTACATCTGTATTTTTCTCTTCACCAGTTGTGAATAATTTTTCATGGCAATTTGTTTATTGGCCTTTGCAACTGACAGATAATTCCTGGCATCTCTGACCATAATTTTTGGAACTCTGGGTCAGAAAAATAGCCAAAAGAGCTTGTCTCAGCATTCCTTTAGATCATGAAATTATGTCTTCTTGCAGCATCATATGGTGTGGTTCATAAGCTTGTTTTGTTAGTTTGTTTCCGTCTTATAAGAAAAAGCTATTTTGAAAAAAAAAAAGGACCCGAAAATATAAGAAAATATTGCCATAGTTATCACTAGATCTTTAATAAAAAGTTTTGACAGATGCTGACAGCTGTGTGAAAACAGTTTGTCCTCAAAGACAGAAATGTGAAACAAATATTATGAAAATAGAAGCTGTGAAACATCAGAGATGGTTTTCCATAAGATAGCTAATTACATGCCTTGGTGTTCACATTTTGTTCTGTGTCTTTTGCCACTATCAATGACTCATATTTAAACAGCATGAGAATAATATATATTCACTTCTCTTGTAAGTTCTTGTTTGGTCCTCTAATTAAGTAATTAAAGTGAGCATGTGATGTTACCAGAAAAGCTGGCAAATACAAATCAAACAGGTTTTTGATGGTGAGCCTGCAGGAATCCTCCCTGAGCTCTCAACGTGTGCATGGAGGTTTAATAAGCAATTAAACTCTATCCCTGAAAATCCTACCTTCAAAGCTTTTGAATCACCTGGAGAGTTTTATGGTTGGCAGCAAATAAAGAGAGCATAGGAGCTTGTAGGAAAAGCTCAAACAAGGAAAAGAAACCTGAAACAAGTTCAAACACACTTAACCTCTTCCCTTCTGGAGTGTTACTTCTCATCCTGTATTGATGCTGCTTTAAACAGATGCTGCATTTGAAAGGTCCTGGTAGGATTATAAGGCAGCAAAGAAGGTGCTTTGTCACTTCCTGTACCATAGCAGAAGAGCAAAACTTTTAGAAATATGATAAGTAGCACAAAACATTCTACAACAGAAGATTTCCATGAGATGGAACCACTGGAATTTTTTTTTTTTTAACACTACAATATTTAGGCAGAGCCTTTAAGTAGTGTATCAGTCATGCTTCTGTGTGTGCTTTAACCTAACATGAAATCCATCATTGTCCTCATCCAGCTTTGGTTCACAGCAGTACAGACATCCCCAAACACTCTCTGTTCTTTCCTATGTGACTCTTCAGCAGAAGATTTTTGCCCTCCATGCTCTTTCCCCTAGAAAGGTTCAGTGACTGCTTGCTGGCAGTAAGAGAACAAAGGAGTTGCAGATTCCTGATACCATTTCCTGGTAGAGTGCATGTTTTGTGAAATATGACAGGGAGTGTCTGTTCCACACTAACATCATGACTGCATCCAGTCCTGATGGCCTTTGAACTGAGAGAGGCAGGACACTGGTAAGCTGTCTTTGTCCATTTTCCATTGTATGCCAGGACATGAAGTCAGAGACAAAGCACATGGAAAGACCAGTGTGCAGGGAAGGAGTGTTTTGAATCCCCATTTGCCCCTGTGCAGGCACAGAGCCCAAAGCAGGGGCTGACCTGCTGCCTTTAAATACAGACTGTCCTCAATTAAACCTGTCAAGACACTCCAGGTCTTTCCTTTACAGCAGCATAATACTGCTAATTCAACAGATCAAGCGAGAAAAATCAGATCCATCTCGTCTACGCTATTTGTCCTTGGCTATAAACCACAAGTGGCTGCAGGTTGCATCTGTCAGCATGTAAATATGCCTTCAGCTATTGTCCACGTCAGTGTGGCTTGTTTAAGGAGTTACATGTATTATGATTATCATTGAACATTCACTACCACAAAGATGCTGATGGTGACACAGGCTCAACAGCTACAATTATGTTTCTTGCCCCTGGAGAGACCCCAGGGTTGTCATTCTCTTCTGAACTGCTGCTGGCTGAGGTTTCTCTTCATATGGACCAGGAGAAGGTGCTGCAGAGGAAATTTTTGGAGCCATGCTTTGTGCCTCCTGTGCTTACCACAAGCAAAGCAAGCACATGTTTTTCATAGCACTGCTATCCTGTTACTCCGTTCCTGTGGAGCATGGCGCTCTGAGAGCACTGAAAGTGACTGCTGCTTAACCAGTAGGAGACTACATCACTGCTGAGCCAGCTGCCTGGAAATGTTAATGCTGCTCTGTGGTTTCTTCAGGACTCCGGGCCAGCATTTTCCTCATCAGATGTCTTTCCTTTGCTGCCCTATCCCAGCCTGTGCTTTATTCTCAGTGCAATCTATTTTCCATGAGTGACAGGCTAGGGGGTTCCCAAAGGTACTTGAAGGAAATCAGGATGTAAAATGAAATACGAAGAGTATAGAGGAAGAAAGCAGGGGAAAAGCCCAAAATAATACACCCACTGCTGACATGAGAAATACTGGCCCCAGAGAAGGAGAGCAGGCAAAGGGTTTGGGAGAGAAGCACAGCAGAGCTGAGGAGGAGGCATGAGGAGGGGGGTCGAAGAGGTGAAGATTGCAATTCCAGATGAAGCTGATGAGACTGCAGAGGAACGGAAGATGAATAAATTTACAGAATCTACAGAGGCAAAAATTGAGCCCTGTAGCCATTTTTTTTCCACAGAGACACTATTATCATCGCAGTTTCCCAAGTGGAAAAACAAAACATATAAGTGATTTAATTTTGGCAGATTTGGAGTCCAGGTTCCTCCAGCCCTCAGGCATGGACGTAACTAAGAGATTTATGTTATACGTATTACTTACAGGTGACTTGCAGAAAATTGATTAAAGTGACTTTAAATGGGCAAGATTTAACATTCAGGTACCAGACCGGGGTGTGGGGGATGTCAGACTTTGGCTCTGACCTTTACCTTCCTTTTTTACTTAAAAAAACCCAAACAAACAATGTTAAAAATGTATGAAAGGAAGCAGAAGAAGAGCTCTACCTGTTTCCCTATGCATATGTAGCTTTCAGTGTTATTAGGCCCATCCTGTGAATCAGTTGAAGGGTCAATAAATCCAGACCTCACTGTGATTAAATGCATATTACCTCCACTCTGTGGTTTCTGATTGATGCACCCACTAGTTACCATGTCTGTCAGCGTGCACTTTGCCTTCAGCAAGGAAAAACACTGGGGCTACGTCTCAACCTGTCAGACTGATTCTCCTGTTTGCTCAGATGGTCTGCAATGTTTGCACATGACAGCTTGCCCCTGCATGGGGCACAGCCCACTTCCTGTCCCCTTGTGACAAAACGTGTTGGGAATAAACTTCCCATTTATAATCCAACACAACCAGTTGATGTGGATAATTAGCTGACTTAACCTTTTCCATTTCTGATTTTCCAGAGTCTGCGGTGGGTACTGCACAGGCTCCTGTCTTCCTTTCTCCCACCTCACAAACAGCAGAGAACAATCTGATATAAATAGAGAGGTAGCATCAGAAATGGGACAAAGAAGAAAAGAGAGATGCTGCAGACAGTCTGAAGCCAACGCCATCTCACTGCCTTCCAGTACAGCCTCATGCTTTTGTGCCTCTGTAATGGCGCCTTGAAAATGGACCTTAATTTCATAATGGTACGTGGCAATAGTCCTTTCCTGACAAGCAACCATGACTGCGGTTGGTAAGCATATATTTGAAAATGGAAAAGATAGATAGTCCTTACAGTAATTGAGTCTCACAGGGTACTGCAACTCCAAAAGAGAGCCAGGTTCAAAACACATCTTAAATATTTCAGCTGTGTATTTCTCAGTAAGGGCCGAGGATTCAGAATGTGGGGATATCGATTTCATCTTTTTTTAGCTTTCCACAGTAGGCTTCCAAGGAGGTAGCTAACTAGAACAGAATAGACAACCACATTTGTGCTGAATAGCTAGAAAGTAGAGGAAACACATTTTGTGGTTTTTAAAAAGTTTTGTGAATTGTGGAAAAGATATGTAATGCTTCTGCTGAAAAATGCCGTTATAATTATCTATATGTTTTCTATTTCACTCCAAGGATTTTCAACAATGAATTACTTTCTTGGTACCTTCATAAGTAACTGAATAACTGGCAGCATCACTGTCATAATTTATAAATGATCTTACTACTACAGAGTTGTCTGAACACTGCATATATTACATATAAATAGTTAATTTTCCACCTCTGACAGATTGGTTTATAAAAAAGATTTAAATAAGTAATGTTGATTTGAGGGTCCTTTTGGGTTTTGCTTTTTTTTCTCTGGAGACAATTACACTAAACCATTCCCTAGACACATTTGGGCTTGCATAACATACAGCACCATATGTGTGCACACTTCAGAATTACTTCCAGACACAGAAAGGAACAGATCTGGAGTGAACACTGCCTTGGAAGCTTGATCTGCAGCGGAGGCACTTTGCTCTTATTATCTTTCACTTTCCACTGATCATGCATCAGTTCTCTTCACATCTTCTCTTTTCTCACACTTGCCTACTCACATCAGAACTGATTCTCTTTGTCAATTATACCCTTCTTCAGATTCCCTTCAAGATCAGAAAAACATTTGCTTTACTTTTACCTTTCAGTTCACTGCCTGCTTTGGATAAAGCTGAGTGTAGAAGTATTAAAATACCATGAGAAAGCCTGCTGTCACAATGAGTTTGATCCAAAGTCCTTTGAAGTCATTAATGAACGCTGGTTCCCAGTTACTGCTTTTGGTCTTTGGATCTGCCCATGGCTTTCTACTCCAACAAGAAATATAAGTAATAAAAAGTTTTCAAAAGATTTATCTGATGGGATTACCAGTTTGATTTTCTGAATAATGTTCTCTGAAGATTCAGATAAACACTTCAACACTTGAAAGCTCTCCCTAACACCTCAGGCTAAGATTAAAAGTCCTCTGCAGTCACAGTGCTCAAAGTTTCACAATCAGTGGATCATTTCAGCCTTACAACTGAGATACTCTTTGGTCTCTCATAGCTGAGAAAGGATACACCTTCTTGATTCTAGCACCCGAATCATCTGCTGCTGTTGGAAACACAGCCTTCACTACTGGAATGGTTTGAATTCTGGTGCAATATTACTGGAATAGTCTTGGCATTGTTTGTCTTGCAAAGAGGGTTCTTGGACAATTCCTCACTTATTATTGCTGTGACTCTTTCTAAATCACCATGTTTCTTACCAGTAGCCAGATAGTTTATATTTGAAAGGTATCATATTAAGGGAGGTGTAACTTTTGTATCCACATTCATGGGTAGTAGTGACAGTTCATCTAATAGAAAGATCACCTTTAGCAGGTAGACACAGACATGTATACAACATGCACAATTGTTCTGTTTCTGGTAAAGTTTAGACCCCCTAAGATATTTGGCTCTAAAAACCTGGCTTTTGGAGTACTGTTTAGAGGACTAGAGGAGTCCATAGATGAGTCTATAATATGTGATTTTGGTTCTGAATCAGAAATGCTACTACCATCTGAGGAATGTTTTGTAGGTTCTTTGGTGAATATTTTCACTTTTTTCCTCATGCCTCAGTCTTCTGAATTCAGGCACAGTATCCCACTATGATGCACTCTCTATCAGATTCCCTTTTAAAACTACACCCTAGGAAATACTGCACTGAGTTTGCAGAATATACAGGAACACATTGCAATGAACAGAGTATAATTAATTATTAATGGCATTGAAATTTCAAATTTTAACCCAAGTGCTTTCCTGAGCTGATGCAATCAAGCAGCAAGTATTGATCTCTTCACTCTGATGCTCAGTGACAGGACTCAAGAAAATGGCCTGAAGCTGAGTCAGGGGAGGCTTAGGTTGGATATTAGAAAAATAGTTTTCATCCAGGGGGTGTTTGGGCACTGGAACAGGCTCCCCAGGGAAGTGGTCACAGCACCAAGCCTGCCAGACTTCAAGAAGCACTTGGACAATGCTGTGATGTGTATGGTGACATTCTTGGGGCTGTTCTGTGCAGGGGCAGGAGCTGTTCTTTGCGAAGTCCTTTTCTCTGAGGGTAAACAGAGTAACCAGAGACATTTCTGGGTCAGAGAAAGACAGTAGGAACCCTGGGTAGTCCTCTGAGCAATACCAATGTGTATATGCTGTAGATTCCCCAAGCAGATTTCCCAGCCAGTTGTTGCCCCTCCTGCAACTTTGAATAAGTCAGAATGCAAAATAAAACTACAGATTGATTGAAAAGATTATTTAGATCTTCTGTATTTCCTAATTTGATCTGGAAAGAAATGTGATAAATATCCTAAAGAAAAGTAACAGCCTGAGAAAGAATTCTAGCTCTGCTTTCGCACTTGGAACATTGGCCTTGATGCATGCATGTACACATGGAGTGAAGCACTGGTCTCTGCAAACGTGTAAACAGCCACAGCCACACAAGGGCTATTCAGTTGTTCAAGGAGGTCTTCTCTTCAAACAACTGCTCCTATTCGCTCTAAAAGAAAGGTGGGAAATGGATAGGAGCACCCAACAGACTAGAACCAAACATGGGCTACCAGGTGGAATACCATCTAGTGGTCATCATCTCATCTTTGGAATTTTGCTTTAGTATCAGTGGTTAAAAATTACGTCTGTAAGCATCATATGATACTCTAAAACAGGTAGCTCATTTTATTAAGGCATCATAGATTCACATGAAAAGTAAATTTTTTATGCTACCAAGAGATACATTGAGTTATAAAAATGAGTATGAAAGAGTTTCCAAAATATTATAAATAGTAGGAGCTTTGATCAGTCTACTGTTTTGATTAACAGTTGAAGACTTCCACAAAAGAAAAAGTTATCTCTAAACCAGTGGCACAGCAGTCTTGCCCTTTGAAAAGACAGGAAAAAAACAAACACAATTTTACACAATTAGCAACTATATCTTAGAAATTAATAGCTATAGATGAACAATTAAGTTGTGTTTGGCCGGAGGTATCTGTCATTGTCCTGTAACCATTCATTTATCCCCATCAGTGAATGCACTGAGAAAAAGATGTATTTTTATGTCTCCAAGCAATCAAGGCTCCCTTGGTAAGGCACAGGTTAAGTTAAGCATCACAGACATTGCATTAATTTTTCCTATGATAGAAACATTTTTTCCTATGAAATGTTATTCTTAGCATTTATTTCTTTCTTTGGACACAGTAAAATACACTGTTTAATCAGCAGCACCAATCAAGACACTGTATAACCAAGCAGGATTTCTTCCCTTCAGTGGCATTGCAAATTTTCTTGAGTCATTAATTTCCTCGAAATTACTGTATAAAATCTATACTTGTCCTTATTAGCAATAGCACAGAAAATGAATGTCATCCAACCCCATCAGTTGCCTTGATGAAACAGAGCAAACAAATTGTTGCTAGCTAATAACACTGGAGAGTGATACATCAAAGGAACAAAATTTACACCCATGCCTTGTCTTGATTAGAGTGTTCAAGTTTAATTCAGCATGCCACTATATCCTGCTGTCTGTTGCTCTTCATCAGTAACAAACACTACTTAGAAGTTGTTGATACTGAACACATGGACCCAATTAAATCTGTAATTACATTTACTTTTTTGAAGTTTCAGCCCTGATGTGATCTCCATTCACCAAATGACTTCCATTTACTGAAGGATGTTTTTACTTGCAGTGGAACTCTGAAGTGCAGAACTGAGGGATCATAAAGTGGACAAATTAGGCACTGAATTCACTTTGGTGGAGCACCCCATTTAACATTTCAGGCACTCAAACAGCTATGATAATACTAGTTATGAAATTGTGGCCTATTCTGGTCAGTCTTGGACATTTGTTAAATACTACTGTATGTATAATATTTTATATTAAATGTACATCTACAGAGAGAATGTGTAATACATATAATATTGACTAAAGGTACACCAACAAAAGCACCTCTAAAGATAAACTAACAAAATAGAAAGCAACTAAAAAATCTGATCACCTTATTCCTCTGCAGTTCAAAGTCATGATAAAGAAATAAAGGTGATCTGTTCACACCTCATATTCTGCCAGAAAATGTTTAATACTGCCACTATCACATTTCATTTGGTTATCCTTATACCTTTGAGGAAGATTGCAGTTCCAGTGTAGTTGGCTGAGACAGTTATTTTTTTTCATAGTAGTTTTTGTGAAGCTGGTTTGGACTTGTGATGAAAACAGTGTCGATAACACAGGGATGTTTTAGTTATTGCTGAGCAGGACTTGTGGAGTCTCTGCCCATCACACCACCTCACCAGTGAGTTATCTGGTGGTGCATGAGAAGCTGGGAGTTGCCACAGCCAGGACAGTTGACCCCAGCTATTCACAGGGACATTCCATGTCATATGGCATTATGCTCAGCAATAAAAACTGGAGGGAAAGTTTGCCAGGGCTGCAATTCTGAGGCTTTGCATCACTTGTTCCATTTTGGGTTTTTTAGGAGTGGGAGTTTTTTGATTAGTTTTTTTTCACTTATTAAATCATCTTTTTCTCAACCCTTCAGTTTTCTTACTTTTGTCCTTCCAATTCTGCCCCCCACCCCATGGCAGGGATTGCCTGGTGTTAAGCTGTCAGATGGGCTTAAACCACAGCAAGTGCTCACACAGCAAATAACTCATTTTTGTTACTGCGGTTGCCGTAGCATCTTGTCATAAAGCAAAACTTTATTAAAAACACTCATAAACACCTAAAACCCAAGAATCCAGCATCCATACTGCTCTTTTAGGAGAGGAGCAATAGTGGAAATAGATAGATGAAGGATCATGAAGAGATAAAAACGGCCAATATTAATTTTATTGAAAGTGGTGTTGGCAAATACACTGTGCTTGTGGAGTGAGACACTGCCCTGAGGCAGCAGAATCTCTGCAGCTAGAAAGTTCACAGCTGATGCAGATGGCTGTAGTCTTCCTGACACGTCCTGGACTCAGCAGCCCATACAGTGCTCGCATGAGAGTACATTCTCCAAGCCCACTTACAGATAGCTAACACCCTGTTCCCACTCAGGAATCACCAACTCTCACAAAAAAAAACAAACAAACAAAAAAAAAAAGGTAATAAAAATCAAGACACACAGAGAAAGTTTAGGAGGATAAAAAAGAATTGTTGAGTCTCTGTTTAAATTTCATATCTGATTAAAAGGAAACTGTACGTAGTTTATCCAAATAATGACAGGAGATAGATGGTACATATAGATTTTTCAACAGTTTAACTTCGGGTTTCAGAAGAAAAGAAAGAATAACTAGATTCTAGCATTTATCCAGAGCCTTGAGGAAAGGATATTATAGATTAGGGCAAAAGTCATAAATATTCCTCTCTAAGGAACCCTTTACCAAAACGAAATCTGAAAGGGAGGAAAGCCACGTTACAGGAACAATTAACAATAACAATGCATTTCAGGTTATAGAGACCCTTCATTCCTCTTGAAAGGGTTGTGACAGGCCTCTTGTTCTACCAGTTTCTAGTGGCTGTGACACCTACACTGGAGCAAAAAGGGCAACAAAATGAGCTGCAGCAGCACACAGAATGCGAGGAGGTGGTGAGAAATCCAAGTGTCAGTAGCAGGCTCCAGCAGGACACTTCATTTCTAATAATGCCTTGCCATTAATTGCAAAAAATTGATCCCACTGCTTTTTTGGGATGCACATGGAATGGAACTGGCCTGCATCCCACATCATTGAAAAGGGAAAGCACTACTGCACAGTTTATGATTGCTTTCATCCAAGAGGGTGCAACCCAGATGGTGATAATTACCCATAACCTTAAGGATATGAAAGAGCTTTAAAGTTTTGATTTAGAAGGAAGTTGCTTAATGAATGTGCAGTGGAGCGCTGAAAGAAAATGTGATTATTTCTTTTTTTACCCTTTAGATGTTTGATGCTGCTATTAGAGTACAAGAGCTTTTATGACTTGATCTGCCTAGAGACCAAGTCACTATCTTTAACTTGCAGCCAAAAAGAAGAGCATCTACCTGCTAAAAAAATTAATTGAGCAATAGTAAAACACCACACAATACAAAATACTTTACTTACCACATCTGATGGAATGACTGTTTCATTTAGATTTTTTACTCTACTCTGTCATGCACTCATGTATTTTTGTCTCTCAGCTCCTGAGAGCAAGTTCTTTCCTTCCTGTGCTTCTGTGTTTTGTAGAACATCCAGCTGATGGTAAGTAAATACAGATAAGGAAAAAGCCTTCCAATTCAGGTTGGAAGCTGCTGTGAGAGAACTGGTGTATTTAATTATTTTTACACTATTTATGCTGCCTCTCAGCTTCTGAAGAAGCATCCTTTACCAAGGGTGCCTTCACAAAGTCTTTACAAAGACTAGTTGTAAGCTATTTTTTCATTAGCCTTACCCCTTTGCTTTCCGGAGTGGAGTATTGCATTCTAGGTCCAGAGAGGCTTTTTTCCAGCTATTTTTACTCTGGGTGGAAAAAAAATATCTCTTTGTTTTGTTGCTTTTGTGACTGCTATTTTATATGTCTGTACTGAATGCTTTTGCCAGTGATTCTGGATTTCAGTCTGTAAAGCATCTGTAATGGAGAGTCCTTACTGCCCTGTGCCCTCCTGCCAAGTGCATAACAAAAGAAGAGTAAGCTGGAAATCCTGGTGGTCTCCAGCAAAGGAATGTCTGTCTTTCCTGTGGGGAGCTTGCAAACACACATTTCTTTATATATTTATACTTGCCATGTTCCTTTTCTTTCACCCTTTTCTTCCATATTCCTCTAAAAAAGGAAGCTACAACAGCCATCCAACCCACGCACGCTCCCTGGTCAAGGCTCTCAGTTTTCATGTCTCCTACTCCTGGCACCAGAAACAGGATTTCAGCAGTTCCTACTGGCCTCACAGATGCCTTAGAGTCCTTGTTATGTGACATACCCCAGAACCACATCAGGAAGCATCTGTCTTCACCTCCTGTGTTGTATTGTGCCAGCCCCATGCAGATGTGCTTCAGACACTGCAGAGCATTTAAAATTGTTCTGCTTAAGAATAAAAAGCAGAAATTATTCTGCTTAAATCTCTTTCCAAAAATAAAACTTTCTGAAATGACACTAGAGGGAAAAAAAGGGGGAAAAGGTGGGGGGAAAAAAGTAGAAAAAAGAGAAGCAAAGAAGAGCAAGGAAAAAAGAATATGCAAGTGTTGAAACCCAAAGTAAGTTGAGCTGACTCATCTGCCTTCGAAATACAGTGCATCCTAAATGGGAGGTTTTAAACCAAAGTCATACAGCTTTCATAAAATCCTGCTATGAGGTCCTAGAGAATTCTTACCAATGCAAAAATAGGTGTCCTGCCTTCACAGGCACTATCTGGGGATCTCTGAGAAGTAGAAGATATTTAATGAAGTTGATTTTGCAAAGAGGCATCCCCATGCAATTTTTTTCAGCCAAGGAAGGGGAGAGAGCCAAGGGGCTGGAGTGTGCAGTACCTCAAAGTGATGGCATCCTGCCAGTTTCTCTTTGCAGGCATATCCATGCCAGAAGTGCTTAAGTGTAAATGGCATGTAAACCAGAAACACCTGTCATTATTGTGCTGGGGGTATATGTGGATAATTATGTGAAACTCTGCGAAAAAAGTGTGCTTTCCTGCCCAGAGAATGTAATGAAAAGTTTTACTGTGTTGAGCAGTACGGCTGGAGCTGATTTTATCAACAGCTGGCCTTACAGCATGCAGCAGGGCCCTGCTCAGCCCTCCCTGGAAGCACCAGCACACCTGGACCTCCCTGCCTCCTCTGGATGCCTTTTCATACCCACCTCACTCTGCTCACCCCTGTACATCAGTCACAGTAGATGGCTAAGCTGCAGTGAGGCTCACCTGAGACCTCATTTCATTTCAGCAGTAGTAAATCTGTCATTTAGATTGTAAATATGGATTTTTCAGCACTACCTTGCCACCTTATCTTCTGTCTTTGTCAGCAAGCAGTAAAGCTCTGACAAGACCCTGAGAGCAGTTTTGCAAAGGGCACCCAGGCTCTGTTTTTGTGCCAGCATGGCATGAAGCCAACTCAGCAGATACATGCTGCTCCACAAGCAAGCAACAATTCAGGCTCTACAGCTCTTTGATCCCTGGTCTCACTGGTTTCTTCTGCAGAGACACAATAAGTAGACCATACAACTTCTATGGGTCAAATTTGCAGGAGAGCAAGGGAAGTCTGGCTGTCCTTCAGTAACTGGTCTAGATGAAGCATAAATATCTCTGAGTCTTATTCATCTCTGTAAGGTATTCTTAGGTCCCAAACCAGCATCTTTTGTGCTATAAAATTCCTTTCCTGTTCAGTTCATGCACTTATGAATTATGATCCTCCTTTACTATGAACAACTAGGTCTGACTTTACAGGTCCCACAGCTAAACAGTAGTGGGACTTTTCTCTAGGTTAAAAATGTGCTGCTCTTCTTCTTCTACACTGATTTTGTTTGCCTTCTGACATACTGTGCTCTCTGTGTTTTAAGTGCTACCAGTAGAACTTTTACTTCAAAGTTCTGCAGATGGGGGTTTTTCAGTCCTGAGTACCAGCTATGTTCAGGATTATGGAACAGAAGTTTATCCTAATTATCTCAGCAGCTGATCCCAGACACTGTTCTTGTACTAGCTGGCAATGAAAACAACACTGTGCCATCATACCTGACTGGGGAAGAGGGCAGGGGAAATGAGGGCTTCCCCTGTGCCGTAGTGGTTTGCTCCATACTCAGAGCCATGAGGAGATCCATAAGAAAATGTTTGCTTGCTATACAGGACTCAAGGACTGCCTTATCCAGAGGTATGTACCCCTAAATCAGAAGTGCAGCTCCTTCACACATGTACTGAGATCCTGTAATTCCATCTGGCTGGCATTCAGGATGTGTGTGTGCCTGAGCTACAAAAAGTATGTCAGGACTGTAGGAGTTTCATCATCCATCAAAGTAGCCTAGAAAAGTTCTAAACACCGCAGGTGTCCCTTGGAGAGCCTAGCCCATGGCAAAGCCCAGTTGATGGGATTTACTTTGTGCCAGTCTGCCAAGCAGTGCATGGAGCTGCAGTAACTGGGACTATCCTTCTAATTTGCCCTCTGGCCACATTTCATACAGTGAGCAAAGGAAGAAAGGATTTCCCTAGGCTGAAATCCTCCACACTCCATTGGGTCCATATTGCCCAGACTGTGCTTCAGGCTGTACTTAAAGGCCTCATGAGTGGAAGGGCTGGCAAAGGTGGTCCTGAAAAGTGATTTCAGGGTTGTGCTTACCAGACAAAATAGATCTCTCTAAACTATTTCAGATCCCCCAAGTCCAGTGCCTACTACCCAGCTGTGGGGTACAGTTTGGGTTGTGACTCAGGCTCTTGGCAACCTGGAAATCAATCAGTTGGACTTTCCATATTTGAAAAGTAACCTAGGAGTTCAGATGAAAAAGCAGGGAACAGAGACTTCCACTTGGAGTCAACTGTTGGGAAATAACAAAATTTTTGCCAGGGATTGGTCTCTGGTAAATTTTGAAATTTACATCATTTCACATGCTGTGCTAAATTTTCATTAATAAGGATGTTTACTGCAATCTTCCCATATTTTTTTCGGAGTGAATCAAAATATACTGCAGCAGGGGTTCATTTGTTGCATTTATTTTTTTAAAGTTGGTTCAAGTGAAACACTTATATTTTAGAGCCAATTTTTCATGTCCCTACAGTAAAGGTTGTGCTTGTTTGTAATGGATTTAATAAAATAGTAGGATTTTTTTGTTAGCCTTGAAAACATTTATGTTAGTCTTAATATTCTGCCTAGCTTTCTAGTTCTCAGATTAAATAAATGTGGTCTGGTGTACTTCATGCCAACCCATAAAATGTTCCTGAGTCCAGACCCACAACAAATGCCAATAAAAGGAGCTGCTAACCCTCTACAAAGGTCCCATGCACACATCTCATTCACAGAGTTGGTCTTAGCTCCCTGATTTAAGATAGCTGTATAGGAGTATATAGACTTTTATAGACATTTTTTACATTAAACTAGCCTCTGGTTTTTCCAGAATTTCAAAGTTATCCAGAGAGTGAACCAATTTGAGATGCTAACATTTCTGCTTTCATTCCTGTTGCTGCAGAACGCTTTTACAAGTGATCAGAAATTGAATCACACTTTAGAAATATCTTACAAGTTACTTAATCACACATAATAGCTTCTTAGTTTTGATCAGAGTCCCAGGTAGAAGTATCTCAAGCTGAAACATCTTTGGGCTGCACCTCAGTCTTCATGTGGAGACTAGGGGCCATGTACTGATCCAGCTGCCCATACAGAGGTTGGTTCTGCGGGCTTTATTTAAAATCAGTTTTCTCCAAGTTAAACAAACTGAGCCCTCTGCCTCTCCTCATTCCTTGTATGTGCCAGCTCCCCAGTCATCTTGGTATCTCTGCACTGGGTACCATCCCTTACTAATCTATCTCTGGGGATGTAATACTCGGGAGATGAAAACTGGTCACTGCAGATATGGACTCACAAGGGCTGAGTGGAGTGGACTAATTGTGGTTCTGGATCAAATATTTACTGCAGTCAAGGATGTGATGAGCCTTTTTCTCTGCAAGAGCATCCTCTGGACTCCTGTTCAGCTTCTCGTGTACCAGGGCTTTTACAGATTTTCTCCCTACCAGCCAGTTCCCAGCCTGAGTTCATTAACTCCAAGGTATAGATGTTTGCCTGCCTTTCTCTTTGCTACATTTCTTGAGATACTTGTCAGCCTGCATATCAAGGTCCCTTAAGACAGTCCTACCTTTTTATGAGTCAACAACTTCAGATAAGAATTCACTGATATTACTGTATGAAATCCACCATAATAATAACCACTTATTCCTAAAAATAATTCACAGAATTAATTATTCTTATTCTGTTAAATAAGTCAGTATTCTGTGATGTGTACGTCTCTGGGATTAAAGATATTCCCAATTTCTTATTGTTCCCCAATTGTTCAAATAAATTAATAAAAATTGATAACTTTCTTCTTCTCTGGTCTGTTAACTGGGAATAACAATAGAGTCAAGTCTTCCCACTCATTAGGTTTCCATTTTCAGCTATTTGCCAAGGGTTCAGCCACGGTTTCTTGGCTTGTGTTTATAGCAAAGGAAACTCCAGGTGGTCTCTCTATCCAATTACCCACCAGGTTGATATTAGCTTCTGTGACGAGTTGGAGGCATCACACTTTAGTCTGGCACAGCCAAAGGCAAAATGTGCTAATAAAAAGCACTTTATTTCAACAGTTTGTTAAGCATTATGTGTTTCCCAACTTCCTGTTTTGGACTGCCAAATAATTTCTAGAATAGGAAATTTATTAAAACTTGGGTTTAGTTTGATGAAAATCCTCAAAGTTTTATCTCCATCAGACACTGCATTGGTGATCTTCATAAGAACATTCTACATACAGTTTAAAAAAAAAATGTCCATAAAACAACAGAAGAAGAATAAAAATTGGTCTCAATTTCCACCATGATGCTACTTTCATGGTTAGTAGCATTCTGTATCTTCTTTTTTTTTTTTTCTGTACCATTTATAGCAGTGTTTTCCAAATTTCTTTCAAAATTTAGTGTGAGGAGAGAGAGAAATGGCAGAAAATTCAACCAGGTGAGTTTGTGGAGGAGAAAATATGTGAGAGAAGGACTAGAAGAGTCACAGTATAAGTCTCTCCTCATGTGCCTATGACCCACAACAGAGACAAGAGATGTTGTCACCATCGTTGATAATATTTACCATCTGCAGAATGACAGGACCCAAATTAGAAAATTTGGAAGCTCTGACCTAGACAAAACCAACACCAGACAGCCTTTTTAAGCCACAGTGTGGTCATAATAACTGACACAAAGATCAGAGAGCAGGGCCTGAAGTGTAAATAAAGTACACAACCTTACCATTCCATGAGATCCACTCTTCAGATCAGAACCTCTTACTTCTCAGGCAACCTTAGCATATTGAATAATAAACCCTAAACCAGGGCTATTTTATACTAAGAACATTCAAAGAAATAGGGTTCTTTCACAAAGGACTGTGACAAATGTCTTGCATTGTGCAGATTTTCCCCAGTCTTCTAAGAAATGAGCAGTATTGTAATTCCTAATTTTAATTAATTTGCAAATAGAATTTCAGGAACCTGTAGGAGTCTGTAGCAAGGAGACTCCACCCTGAAATCATGCAGAAGCACTTACAGCTGCCAGCAGTTAAATCTGTCAGGATGGGCTCCTCTGAAGTTGTTTTTGGCTCATAACAACAAATCACCGCATGTCCAAGATTCTTCTGTGTGCCGGTGTTACAAACCCTGTGGGCAAGGAACTGGGACATTTTTCTTACTTATTACTATTACTTATTTTTCTATTACTTATTTTTCTTAAGAAAAATTCAACAAGGGATTATTGCATCTGTTTATCACTCACATAAAGGAAGATCAGCTTCCTCTTATTTCCCTGATTTGGCTGCTGGTTGACACAAAAAGGTCGCAGTCTATTAATTTTATTCACATTTGAACTGAGATTTAAAAAAAGGTTAAAGCATGAAGACTTAGCAAAAAACTAGGAGACAGGGCTTTATAATACAGTAGGAACCTGGTATATTCAACCACGTGGCAGTAAAAAGGATAAAGTTCTGTTGCAGAAATACACGTGCTTCTTTTTCTGACCAGCTTCAAACATTCTTCAAATTCATGGAAAGCACTTCTCAAAATCTCTAGTGACCATACTCTGTCTATCTAAAAAGCAGCTTCTTACTGGTTGAGAGAATATTATCAACTTGCAAAATAAAACAAAAGAGAACTTTCATAACTGCACTAGTACTCTCATCCCATAAAGGGACCAAGAGTTTACCTTCTGGGCACCACCAATGAAGAGTTTGTCCAGATCTTGGACTAAAAATTGCAACCAGAGCCTCAGTGTATTTATCACGGTTCCTTAATTGAGACAGAGGTCAGACTATTCTCTGCACCATTTGTCTTTATTAGAAGTTCTGCAGAAGTCAGGTCATCAGACATTTCTGGATTGTTTTCTGCATACCTTGGATGTTGTAGACAGCCAATTATATCCATCCAGGTAGTTATGCCAGAAAAGGACCATTATGGCTCTGTTCCCAGTTGGAACTCTCAGCAGCTTCTGCCTCTCTTAGCCTTTAGGTAAGGGAAATTTTTCCCAAGAGACTTATAAGGGCCTGTATTTGATTTCACCCCAATCCTTGAAACAGGACTACTTTCTGAACTAGATTTCCTTGAAAAACATCTCAGGGTTTTCCCATGGCAGAACTCTAACATAATACAGATGAAGAAAGCAAGGCCTGCTCAGGCCTTGATCTCCCCCTTCAATGCATAATTAATTTCACATGCAAAAATATTTCCATTGATTTAGGACTCTTCATAAGCAGAATATGCAGTTCATATGTATTTGTAGAACTGAGGGTCACACACCCTACACAACTGAATGTTTGGTACCATTATTGGGTATTTGAGTATTAAAAGAAAAAGAAACTTTTATGGTTTATAATGTGGAAGCCTTTTCTAGGCTCAAGAAGAATTACAATGTAATGATTTTCTGGCTATTGACACACAGGCTTTATGCTTTGCCAGGTCACCTCTTCAACAATACTGGCTAATCCAATACATTTTGAAATTTCCCATTCTCTAAATTACTCCAATCTAAACAGATGGTGATTAAATCTGCATTCCAAATGGCATGGCCCTCCAGCTTTTTAGTTAAGCTTTCTCTTTTAAAAGGAATTCTTATTTGCTTTTATTGCGATGTTACATTATTTTTAGTCTAGATGTGAATGCTGTTTAAGCATTTAAAAACTAACCTGCTGTTTGGAACAAGAGGAATAAGTTTTGGAAACCCTCAGTCCCTTTGCCTGACTCCAGTAAATATCATAGACCACAATATTTTTAAAAATTCCAACTACTTCACCAGCCTGAAACAGCTATTGGTATCCTGGTAAAGACTTCACTTAAATATGTGCAGTTTTCGTAATGAGAACAATACAGTTTTCATAATGAGAACAATTAAAATTCTATAATGTCAGAGTTCGGAGCAGGCAGCCATGCTTTATTTTTACCTCCGTAGGAATAACACAACTCATAACTTCAATGCCCACTTTTCACTGCAGAGAGCAAGCTGTTTTATGCAGTCCACAACACCAGGTTCCCCTCCAGCATCTGCATTATTGGCCAACACACATAAACAAAACAGCCCAGGTCATGCTTCCTGCTCAATCAAAATGGAATACCAGGCATGAACTCTTTTGCCCTACTTGTACTGAGCTCCATGACTCCAAACAAAAAGAATCTTTTTTTCCAACATTTCTTGCAATTCTTATGCCAGGAGAATGCATCCATATATAAATGTGACACATAAAGGAGTACTCCCTTGATCAAGTAATATTTGAGGTGAACAAGGATAAATCTACTGAACTGACATTGCTAACATTGTAAGTATACTAACAACATTACTAAGCTAATGCAAAGTAAGATATAGGCTTCCTTCACTAGTGATACTTCCATCTGTATTAGCAGCTGTATGAGGAACATATTAATGAATTTTGTTGCATTGTTTGAAAAGTCTGGATTCTTTCACAGAGTGTTTTTTCACTTGTCTAAATCACCAGTGAGGTTCATTGGGAAATACAGTCGCCACACCAATGGTCCTTACTACCAACTTCTTAATATTCACCAGAATTTCCAAACAAATATACCCTCCTAACCATCTTTCATTTTAGAACACTGACCTCTGTGAAGGAAGTAAAGAAATAGTAACAAAAGGCTTTTCAGCCTTCTTTGAGGAGAATAGTAACTGATCTGCTACCACTTTTAGCAACTCTAAGGTAAATGATTTAGTTTCTAGCTAAAGAGAACTACAGAGATTTAACAGGAAGGTCAAAATCAACATGTGAATCACTAAGAAAATTCAAGTTTTAAAAATAATTCCATTCTTCTTGGTTCTTATTAGTGAAAAGCTGATAAACTGTACCACCTTGAGTGTTGAAAAGTAGCTGTGATTTCTGACGAGCGGCACAGTCTATTAATGAGGTTTTCCTGCCTAACAGCATCGGACCACAGAAACAGAAATATTTCTGAAACAAACCTCTGCAAGTCTCAAAATCCCATTCACAGAGAAACAATCACCAGTACTAGATCAGGCCTGGAATAGCTTTGTCTAGCCAAGGCTGGAAAACCCCCAAGAATGGAAAGTCAACCAGCTCTATGGGTGACCTAGGCCTGTTTCTCCAAACTCTCAAATTGAGCTCTGTGCTGTTGTCTTATATAATCTGCCACTACTGTAAAGACATAAGACCCACGCCTTTACAATTGCCTTTCATGTATTTGTAGGCTGCTGCCATACCATTCCTTAGCTCCCCTTTTCCACAAAGAATGAGCCAGCTGTCCTAAGCCCTTTGCAAAAGCCCTCTGTTCAAAATCCCTGACCTCAGAAGAAGGCCTCCTTCAGACTCTTGCCATTTCTCAACATACGCTTGAAAGTGGTACTTAAAACAGACTGCTGTGTTCCAGATATAGTCTCACCAGAGCCATGCAGAGAGTTATAAAAAATTCCTCCAATTGTTTGAGCACACATTCCTAATGTGTGCCATAGCCCATTATCCTCTTCTCTTGTTCATAGTGGCAGTACACTTTTCTCTCTTATTCCAGTAGTTTTTCAGAAAATCCTCTGGTGCCTCTGTGGAAAAGAAACTGATAATGAGTCAGTAGTGTGCACACGCAGCAAAGAAAGACAGCCAGCTTTTGGGCTGTATTTAAAGAGTTTAGCCAACAGTCAAGGGAAGTGACTATTCCCTCTTTCCAGCTTTGTAAGGCCACATGTTCTGCATCCTGTTTTGGATTCACTCCAGTACAAGAAAGATATGCAGCTTTGGGATCACTCCAGCAGGAGAGTCACCAAGGTAGTCGGGAGGCTGAAGCACAGGATGTTCAAAGAGAAACTGAGGGAGCTGGATTTTGTCAGTATGGAGAAAGAGGCTGTGGGAGACTATTGCTATCTAAGATGTACTGGGAGAGTGTAGAGAGAATATGGCCACTCTTCTCTGAGGTGCAGGAAGGACAACACAGAAAATTCCAACTCCATATATGGGAAAATTCCTACCATGAGGGTAGGTAAACACGATGTCAAGTTGAAGTGTTGAGATATTCAAAATACAGTTAAGACAAGGCCCTACGCAACCTGATCTATAAATGGCAGAAGATTCAACAAGCCAACCTCCAGAGACCTTTTCTACCTACATGAGTGAGAGGCTATTTGTCCTTGTGTATTCCCAAGGTCTCCTGCAGCAAGGATGCTAGTCAGCCAGCCTGTTCCCGGTCTTCCACGAGCAGATATTTGTTCTTTTTGTTGAAATTCATGCTGGCCCAATCCTTAAGTTTCTCAAGGTCAGTCAGAATATAAAGTGTGTCCTTTGCTGTATCAGCAGTTCCTTCCTATCTTAATGATGCCTGCAAATGTGCTTAACAGTGCTTTCTGCTTTATTATACAGGTCATGGATAAAAATGCTGAGGAACATCAACTCCATTATCAGCCTTGGAATACTTTGCTTTTTACTGACCACCACCTGAGCACAGAGCCATTTCAACTCACCCAATGGTCTGATCATTCATCCCATCCTTTCTCGGCTTCCAGATGAGAGGTCTGGGGTCAGAAACCTTACTAAAGGCCCTCTCCTCTTATTCTGATAACCAGTCATTTCAGTACAGAAAGCAATCAGGGTGTCTGTTTCTGATTACCTCCTTGTCCTGTTTGAGTTTAGAAATGGGTTCTAAGAGAGAATCGTGCACCACAGTCTTTGCAGGGACTGAGGTAAGCCAGAAGCTGATAGAGTTCCAGATCCTATTTTTTGCCATTCTTGAACATGACTGTATTGTTTGCTTTTCCCATTCATCATGATTTTTCACAGATAATACACAGCAGCCTTGGAATCACAGCAGCCAGGAAGGCAACTACAGCAGCCAACTTTTCCAGCACCTTTAGGTCAGTCCCAGGAATATGAATGCGTCCAGATGAAGCAGTTTCTAGCTTGTTCACAGCACTGGCTCCTTCCCAAACTGTTCTGATACTTGCAGGGATCAAGGAGAAGGTTCCGCCTGTGATAAGAAAAGTGAAAAAGGCCCTGAGTATTTCAGCTTTTTCCATATAACCCACACTGTTTTCTCTTATACACCAGCAGCCCCCAATCTCTCCTTTACAATTTGTCCTTCTTGCTCAATATAATGAAGTTATTTTTAGTTTTAGGGTTTTGACTTTCCTGATTTTGTTCCTAAGTACCTTAGTGATCCTTTTATATTCTTCCTTTGTTGTCTGTTTTTGTTTCCACTTCAAACACCTTCACTGTTTCTATTTCAGTTCATCAAGAACACCAATAAGCACTCTTTCAGGCAACCTGGTATTGTTCTGAAACTTATTGTTTTCCCACGTAAAAGGATGTCTTGTTCATGATCCATCAGTGAGTTCACTTTGAAGGACTCAGCCAGCTCTGTTGGGTACCCTGCTGCTTCATGGCTACTTCACAGGGGACTTTGCTTAGCAATTCCTTGAATAACCACGTCTGTTCTCTGGAAGTTTAGAGCCCTAGCTCTGCAGTCGTATTTCCAGACTTTCTCCCAATCCCGAGTTTCATTTCCTTGTGCTCTCTGCAGCCTAAGATGCCACCAGTGACAGCGTTTTTCAGCCCTTCTCAGTCTGTGGGCAGTAAGTCCTACAGAGCAACATCCCCACACAGCCTCTCTAACATTTGCGTTGGAAATGTGTCACCCACGCAGTCCAACTTTGGGCTGTCTGCATGAAGCCACGTTGACATCACAGCAGTTATCTGGACAGCTGAGACCATCCGTAAATACAGGTGCCTGCAGATGGGAGGTTTCTACTGGTTGTTTGGAGAAGACCTCTTCCCCTGTTTCCTATCAATCAGGTCTGTGGCAGACTTCCAAGATGTCCTCAGTTTTACCTTCCTCTCTGAAGCTGATGCAAAAGCTTTCAATTTAGCAGGTCTCCAGTTTTGCCCTACAGAGCCCTGTGAATATAAAAGACAACCTGCTCCTTATTTTTCTTGGATATCACTCTGCAAAGGCCTGTTTGCTCCATGGATTGATTAGCATATTCCCTGTCTGATGCAAATACCCTGATTGAGATTGGCCTCACCTTTTGTCTCCACAAACCTCCTGGTTCATCAAGAGAGGTCACTAAGGCATCAAGAGCAGTGAAACATTCTAGATATTTAAATGAAGACATATAAAATTAATAATCAGTGAATAGCTTATGCACAACTGTTCTCAGGAGCAAATGGGATTTTTAAATTGTACTAAAACACCTGGTATTTGCATATAGTTGCATATTGACATAAACTACAGAGGTAAATCAAAGGCATCCAGCTTGGAATCTTAAGCTCAAATTTGTGGTCTTCATTCTTGGATCCAGAATATGACTCCATGGCTTGTGTTCTTTGTTCTAAGTTTTTAGACTCTTGTAAGAGCTGAAGTACCATACCAAGATCTTAAACTTTTTTTTACTAAATTCTATTAGTTCAGGCTGAAGAAAGACCAACTTTATTTATCTTTATTTTAACTGTTGTAGCTTTTTCAACAGCCAGATTCTCTGCATTTCCATTGAATATTATTCAAAATAATACTAAGCATTTGTATGAACACCCATGTATGAAGTATCTTACAGCCAGTAAGCAGCTTTATTTGCAGCAACTAACATAATTTTACTTTCAGTTTGTTATAAAATATTTCTCTTTTCCTCCAGCAATTATATTGTGCACTACAACAAATGCTACAGTAAAAAATTGGAAGTCATACTAAAATGCATTGGTTTCCTAAATTTAATGTAAAACATTTGGACTTCATTTTCTTCCAGACACATTAAGTTTTTATGACTTCTTTTTGAAAGACTGTCCTGCGCTCCATAATTCATATTTGTTTCTGCTCTGACACATAATCCATTTACCAATACATTTATTATAAGGTGGATTTTGGAATTCTTGTATTTTGAGATTTTTTAAATTTCTTTTTTGAGTTCATTAAAAATTCAAATTAATGCCTCAGACAAATATAAGCATTTATCTGGAAGTCAATCGAAGTGTAAGCAGAGCCTAGTATTTTACTCTTCTATGGTGTTCAAAAATAGTATATAAGAGCCAAGTTGTAGTGAGATGTCAATATTTTTCTATTATTTCATTCCATGTTTGAAAAATAAAATTATTACTTCAATAAAAATATTAATATTTCCCTCACGCATTCTTTTTAGTAACAAAAATTAGGCGCCATCCAATCCTACAGAAAATGTTTTTAGATTTACATTAAGTCACTATTTTAGGCACAAATAATACTCGTGGAGAACTAAATTAGAGTTTCCATCACATGAAAAAAACCCACCTTTTAGTTTTTCATAAAGTGTAGGGTTTTTAAGAGGTGGCTATTAGAAGCATTGGCACCATCACTATGAACCTCATCAGACATCTGTAACACTCAGTTTGCTTTGAAACTCTTGACCACATGTGGTTTACAGTCAGCCTCCAGCTTCTGGAATAAAGGTTGTTGTTAGAACAAATAGTGTTAGAAAGCTTTGTTCTTAAAGGCCAAAAATGCATTTTGTGTGATCTGTTTCTAAACAGAATTCTGCACCTGCATCTGCCACCAGCACTCCTTGCGATGGTATTTTCTGGAAAATACATCTCTTTTTTGTGTCTGCTTGCAGTGCATCCTCTTTATGACAGCAATCATAACTTCTCTGGTGTAAGAATGCACCCAGTGCATAAAACATAGCTCACTGATCCCCAGACAGGCAGAAATTTGACAGAACAAATACAACTCTTCTTTTTTTCAGACCCATGTTTTATACAAGGCCCAAATTGTAAAATTTCAGAAAACTATATCAATGGATAAATTTAAGCCATATCAAATTAGATGTTTTCCAGCTCCTGACCCTGAACCTTTTGTTAAACCTTGAACTCTGTCAACCAAATTATTTTTAGCTTCAGAACTCTTGGCTAATTTATTTTCATTTTGCTTGTCTTTGTGCTTCCAGTTTCTGGCAACTTCTACAACTAAGAATGCCAAAGTCCTCCATTCAAATTGTATCCTTAGCCAAGTGAAAAGGGGAAAACACTCAAAATCATGCAAGACAGTCTTTTCTCATGAGTTTTCTGTTCTCATGAACTTTTTGGCCAATTTTGGAAATATAAAAGTTCATCATGTAAGAAACATCAGATAAGGAACCAAATTTCTGGGATTCACCCATTTGTCACTAATTCCTCTTCCTTCTGGCAAAAAAAGCACAGCACGGCTGAAGGGAAGAAAAAACAGTAAGGAAGGGAGAACAGTCCACAAAATTTAAAAAAGATATTAAGAGAAGATCCATGAACAGACTGAAAAGAAAGTCCTGAAGAAAAAAAAAGACAACAGGATAGGTGTAGCTGCATTCAGGAGGTGAACTACAGAGAAGAAAAATGGGATAAAATAAGATGGGCATCTAATTGGATATAGACATGTGCTTTGCCTTAGGAGATAAAACTACATTAACTGGAACATTTCAGACAACCAAAGCTGAGGTGCATACTACCTAAATATTTACTTTCTTATCACCTTCTTTATTCTTTTGTGTACATCAGTAACTCTTTCACTGCACAATATTGGTAGTATTTTAGGATACTCCTTTTTATACACAGGTGTGCTGGTTTTGGTTCAGGTGCTTTTCTTCACAGTGGCTGGCATGGGGCTCTGTGTTGGATTTGTGCTGAACACAGTGTTGATAATACAGAGACATTGTTATTGTTGAACAGGGCTTACACAGAGCCAAGGCCTTTTCTGCTTTTTGTGTGGCCACACTGGGGAGGAGTCAGGGGGTCCTTTGGAGGAGCTGGGACAGCTGACCCCAACTGACCAAAGGGATATTCTAGACCATCTGACATCATGCTCAGTGTATAAAATGGGGCAAAAAAGGAAGAAGGGGGGTCATTTGCACTGATGCTGTTTTCCAAGTCACCATTACACAATGGGGCTCTGCTCTCTTAAGGATGGCTGAACACCCACCTGCCCATGGGAAGCTCTGAATTAATCCCTTGTTTTGCTTTGCTTGTGCACACAGTTTTTACTTTTCCTATTAAACTGCCTTTACCTCAACCCATGAGTTTTCTCACTTTTACTTTCAACTTTCTCCCTGATCCCACTGCTGGGATAGAGCTGCTGTGTGGGGATTGGCTGCTGGCTGGGGTGAAATCAGGACAACAGGTCACTGATGGACTATTTATAACAGGCCTTTATATTTGTGATAGATGCATCAAAACTCTTGATCATAATAGAACCCCCCATCTCAACTTTGTGGATAAAACCTGTATATTTGAGTACTGTACTACAATATATGGGAACATAATGCAAGAGCAAAAAAGCAATGGGTGGGGAACAGGACAAAAATTGTCTTACTTCACTTACACTCACATACCTGTAGCTCCATCTACCCAAGCACTGCTGTGTTCTGTGAACTCACACCATGCCCACTGCACTCCTCTAGCTATTTACAGTTTCTTGACATAAAGAGACTTAAAAAATGACATTATCTTGGAACTTGGAATTACAGACATTTTAATCATATGGTTCTCATATCATCTGATCAAACAATCCTAATCTCCTGATTTTTTACAGCATTGCATGACTTTTTAGCCACATGACTTTCATCACATTTGTCAGGAGGCTAAAACCTTGCATAACTTTGAAAATATACACATTTAAAAGACTATTGTTATTAGTATCCATGGATATCTGCTGGGATCCCCTGCAGTGCTTCCATGGGCTACAAGCTGGTTTTGATTGCTGTTACTGATATAAAACTCTGTTCTTCTCATTCACCAGACACTAACCTTTCTTTGCTGAAGTCACAGGTCCACCAAATTTATGTTTTTTCACTGAAAAAAAAACACCTTTTATTACTAAACTGATAGTATATTGGTTAATTTTTAAAAAACAACAGAACAGTAGTGACTAATGGAAGAAACCTCTTAATAGCAATCCAATGTATACACAAAATATGCAACTGTCAATGACAAATATAATAGATATTGAATATGTAGAGACATACTTGTAAATGCTGTATATGGAAAGAAGTAAGTAAGCTGAGGTTAGAGTATTTTTCTCTAAAAGAATAGGTTGTTTTTCTTTTCTTAAAAAAACCCTCTCTTCCAAAAGAAAATAAGACAAGCTGCAATGTACTATTGCATGGTGACCACCATGTAGCTCTTAATATTAGTTACCAAGTTCTACTATTTGTTAAACAAGCATTTTTCCAAGAGACTTATTTATGGGGTTCTCTGATACCAGTCTATTTTCTTTCCTTTAGGCAGTATGCAGGAAATTCAGCTTCCCAAAAGGGCTGGGAGGAACCCAGGAGTCCTGCCCTCACACATAGATTACCATACTTCAGCTCTTCTTTTCCTTAAGAACTTTCAAACAAAGGAAGAGGAGACACTGCAATCAGTTAATATCTGAAATGTTTCTGCTTGATTGTAAACAGCCTTGGGTTTGCTGTAAAAGAGAACACTGCACTGTTTGCTGGCATTAATAGAAATGTCCTTTATTAGAGATACCTGATCTATGTTGCAGAAATACAGAATGCTGAATGAGAGCCAGTGTCCTGGATCCAGTATTCCTAACAGTGGGTTTATCTTGTTGCATCAATGTAATGCAATTCAGAATAAAAAAAACCTTGTCACCAACCACATTTTTCAGCCTGACACAACCTTGTACAGTTTCAGGAAGGCATTTCAATTTATGCCCTCTTGGAGATAAATTCCTGGCATGGGTGAATCTATGGCTCGCAAGGTGCTGGGGTGATCACCAGGAGCAACAGGTCTGTCCTTTGCTGGTCCTTCAGCCAACTTCTCATGTGCCTGTAATACATTCCTAGGAAAGAAGTTTCCACTGAAAGGTACACTTCCTCAGTGAAATGCAGTTAGGGAAGGTTACTCCTTCCCTAAATTACTTCAGCTTCATCCCGAATGCTCAGTGGGACATATCCAGGCCTTGCTGACTCTGAAAGGCTTGCGAGCCAGCCACTACTTTGAGGTGCATCTGTCTGCTCTTACAGGGAGGGTGCCAAAAATAGCAAAGGTTTAGATCTCCACAGCCAAGATTTCTAAAAACAGAGACCAAAAAGCAGTAATTTTTTACATCAAAATGAGTCAAAACCAACAGATGAAACAGATTACAATCCAAGGTTAGAAAACACAGCTGCCCTTTGGCATGCAGATCATTTTCCCCAGCCTTCCCTCAGGCCAACAGCTTTCTCCTGATGCTCTAGGTTGCAACAAACACTGGGCAGCCTGCATGGGGTCTGCTGGGAAGGTCTTCTTCCCACCACCTTTAAGATAAGTGTTTGTTCCCGAAACCTCTCAGAAAACTTCCAACATCTAAACACTACAGGCTCCCACTGGCTGCATCCCTCATGCTCCACACTGACTATTCCATCTTCTGCTCCAGATGTCTGTGCCTAGATAGTCCAAGAGAAAACTCCCAGGAGTTACATCTGTCCCAGAGAGCACCATCCATGACAAGGCAATCAGGGGCCTTCTCCTGCTGCCCAGCCACTCTGTCCATCAGACAACACCATGCAGAATATCAACAGGTAGCAGGCACATCAAGTTCCTGCATCTCCTACATCAGTTTCTCTTATTTGATCTTGAGAGATTACAACTCTGTTGACTGAAAAACAAACCCACACAAAACCAAAAACCTAACTAAGAAAACCCCTAAAGAATCACCCCCCCACCCCCCCCAAAAAAAACCAGAAAAAAAACCCCCACAACTTTCCTCTCTCCCCAGGCTTTAATGGATGAATATTCTCCCTTTACTTGCCTTTGTGGTGTATGTTCACAGATACTCCTCTGATTTCTCTAAACTCAGTTGAGAAGCTCAAAGTCCTTTTTAATAGTCACACATTTCTTCTATGATTTTACACCTTTGCATACATACATCCTGACATACATCAAAGTTTTTATCATTGCTGTTTCTGATAACAAACTCCTGTTTTCCTTACAGTTCTCTCTTTCAATTTACTCTACATTTCTAATGCTGTCTCTGCTCATAAATCTAAAGCCAGTGTGGGCTTAAAAAATTGACCTTTGCATGTCTGGGGATTCAGAAGATTATTTCTTTAAAATGTCATATCCAATTCAAAATGCTGCTAATAAATATGCAGAACTGGCCAACCTTCACTTACAATGGTGCTCCCTTGCTGCTTATTTGCCACTAACTGCTTAAAGGAGTAATCTGGCAGATAACATACAATAAAATAAACTTCCAGTGTCTCTGTCATGTCTGTCTCAGGTGACATCCTTCCTCAGCTGTGTCTCAGCTCTGTGTACTGGAGTGGTGTAGGCCATTGTACTAAGCACTGAAAAGCTCCTGAGAGTTGTTTTATAATTCACTCCAAAGCCTGCACCGGAGCACAGCTTATTACCACAACAAAACTGTATTTGGACTTGACTGATTACAGAGTCTGTTCTGAACCCCTTTAGTCCCCAGGAATGATGATCATCCCTGCCATTAAAAGTTGTATGACTAATAGGTCAGCGGAAGTTAAGGACCCTTCAGTTCATTCTGTGATAGTCTCATTCATCCTTAATGTCTCAGGGATCATTTATCTTTTGCATAGAAACTCATGTTACAGCTCCATGAGACCTTGAGCACGTTCCTTGCTTTTCTGGCAAAGGCTTTAGGATATGAGTCATGTAAAATGTGTCTATCTGTAATTAAAGGAATGGTCATTGCCCAGTCTGGAAACTCCTAAATCCAGAAATGTCTGAAGTACTTATGACGCCCTTCTGGTTAGCCTGAATATCCTGTAAGCAGCTGAAGTACATACTTCAGAAAAGCTGGATTAGGCAGCAGCTCTTCTGGAGGGAGCTGGAATTTTGGAATTGGTGGTTCCTAACTGGAAAGGATCATCTATGCTCCATTTTTGAAGAAAATGGAATAATCCCATTCTGATGGAGAAATGGGGATCTACAATGTACATGAAGAAAAAAAATCCTTTTCATATTGCTCAGATGACAAGAATTTAGCTGAAGCATTTTGTCTGGTTAAAGGTGCTGCAGTTTGATAAAATTGTGGATCAGTTAGGAAAAGCCCAAATGAGAACAAAGAGAAGGTCTAGAAAACGATACCGGGAGGGGGGGGAGATGAAAGATACTGGAAAAATTATTATTAAAGTGCAAAACAGAAATAAAGTCCTTTCTTTGGGATGATTTCTGTTCATCTGCTCTGTCTTACCAATAAAATCTTTAGGTCACCCAATGCAGACAGCATATTTTCATGTTTCCATAATTGTCTGAACTTCTAAATACTTCAGAACAAATGATAGGATATAGGAATTACACTTTCTTCCTTACTTTGTGCTATCCTTAATAATGGATCTAGTAATGGCTAGTAATCACACTAACAGCTGAGTTCAAAAAGGATACTACTCTTCAGATTCTGCTCTGGATTCAAGAGGGATGACCTCAATAATTAATCTTCCACTGCTGTTCTTTTCTTTGTAAATAAAATTCCGCCAGCTGCTACATTTACACTCCTTGAAAAGTGAAGATGTCACTCTTCAAATATTTTGGTGGTTATTGCTTGGGTTTTTTATGGCTTTGTCACTACCCTGTTATTATATGTGGTTTTTTCCAGATATGGTGTTTGTATCAAACCAGTAAGAAATAGCTGTGGTGCCAGGATGCTGAGCTTACATAAACAGAAATAATATAATTTTAACCCATGGAATCTTATTTATGGAGGGTTCTGGACACTTCTTCAAGGTCAGTAGATCTGGGTCAATGAACATCACTGATATCCAAAGGGTAGAAAGAGTAGTTTTTAAACATGCTGATTTCCAAAAGTGCTTTTGAGCTAGTAGGTCATCCAAGATTTCCAGACTCTTACAAACAGGGAAGTTTTAGTTTAGGCTTTAAATACATTCTGTCACCTTGACCTCACACAACATACAGGCAATAAATTGGAAGATTTCAAATCAGGGGAACTAATGAAGTACATTAACTACCTCTCATATATTCTGCTCCTACACTGTGCCCATGTTGACCCATCACATGTTTTTTCTCCCATTCCCTAGGTTTCAATGCTACCTGTGTAAGAATATGAGCTATGGATATGACCTGTACAAAGGGTTTCTCTTAGGGTCTGAATAATTATAAAGAAAAATCCTCCCCTGAGGTCAGTGACTACTTAGAACATATAGCAAATTTGAGTTTAAGCCTAAAGATCCGTTAAGGTCAATTATTCATCTGAAATAACAATGACATTTTAGGGCCTATGAAAAGAAGGGAAAGTTCAGTGTTATAAAATATCACAAGCTGACCACAATTAAAAAGAAAAAACCTACAACATATCTTCCTTCTAGGATATTTCACTTCTAATCTAAGCCAACAACAAAGTGTCTAAGGACAATGTCTTTTAACAACTTAATTCCTAGAAAAGTACAGTATCTTACATGGTCATAAGTCAAAACCTTCAGAGTAGGGTTTACTCTAACCAGTGTTAATGTAGTTCTGTCTTTGTGGAATTTTTGTTTATCTGTAGGAAGTAATAATGTAGTGGATAGTAGTAATGTTGGCAGTGCAGATGGCCATTAGGGAAATGATAAAAATTATTCCAAAAGCTAAACATTTTTAGAAATGTTTCAGTTACCCTTCTGTTTCCATTACTCTTTTTCCCCTTGAAGTTTTTATTCAGCTTTTCCAGTCTTTGCCAATGACCCAGCAGGCTTTCTTGTTTTACACTCAGACAAGGATACCCCAAAAAGTGTCATGCGAAGACCATGAAAAACATTTTTAAAAAAAGTCTTATCCTCTTCCCTTGTGTTCAGGCACAGATGCACATGTAATGGGACTGTGTCAAGAAAAAACAGATGCATATTATTACCTTGATTAGCACTGAGCAGGCTGCTGGTGTCAGGAGCTTGATTCAGCTTTCCACACATAAGCATCTGATACCATTTCAGGAGTACTCTACACATCCTCCAGCTGAAGGTCTCAAAGGTCATGGTTCATATCAGTATCATACCATCTGGCCCATTGTCAATGTCTCAGCTTCATAAACATAAACATCTAGGATGATTTTAGGCAGCCAAAAGTAACTGAAACATTGCCAACAGAATGTTTACATTAGGATGAAGTTGTTCTCTGGGCTCAGAGCAATGACAAGAGGCTCGGTTAGTTTGGCACATCTGAGACATCCAAAAAAGTCAAGAGGAAAATAAATAGCATAAGCAATAGAGAAAAGAGACAGGCTGTTATACTGAGCAATACGCCAAAAGCAAGGCCTGAAAGTATTTCTACTCCAGCGATGGATATCCAGAAATTAGGATAAAAGAAGCACTGGGCAGACAATGAGTGGTCACCCTGATAGAGCAGGGCATCAGAGGCCTCCTGAAAGAACAACCACCAGAGCAATGCACAGTTTGTAGGTTACCAGCTTTAGAGGGGCAGGATGAATAGGTGAGGGAGTAGTGTTGCACCTGAAATGTTACAGTTCCAGTATTGCAAGAAAGAATAAACACCCTGAAGTTTCTAAGGGGAGAAATCCTGTGTTATAAAAAGAAAAGCATTGATGCCTGAAGGATTTTTCTGCTTTTCTTCAGAATATTTCTTACACTGTTCCCTACATTCACAAGTGTTTGCATGCATACTTGTGATGCTTTAGGTGATAGTTTAGCCTGGTTTCATGGTGTTTAGTAGGTCAGTAGACTAAACACCCCTGAAACCACGTAGAGTTAGAAGACCAAACACCCTGTTTTCGTGAGCCCTCAAGGTCTCCTAGTAGGACAGATTTTGTAAACTAGAAGTTAGCCCACCCAGGCCCCTTATTGGGCCCTCCTGGTAGATATGCTAGTGTGTGGAGTCTTTAATTGTATACTCGATTGGGGGGACGGGGCTTTTGCAGCGTGTTCTACCTGGACGGCAGAAGCCATCGAATGGGATCCTATTAAAATACCAAGGTAAACAACCCCCAACCCTCTAACTGTGTCTGAGCCTTTATTTCCTAAGACCAGAAAAAGCATCAGCATAATATCAGAGCTATTCTATTGAACTCATTTTGGAATTAAAATAATGACCAGGAAAAGCTGAATAGGAATAGAAAAGCTGCAAATGTTGAAGATTTAGTTATACTGAGAGATTTCAACTTTGCAATAAAAAACGTCTTCCTCAGCCATCCTATTGAGGGACCTATAAGATATGACACTTCCAGATTTGGCCTTGAGTGCTCCCAGGGCTTAGTTCAAAACATATTAACGGGAAGACTCTTCTGCAGTACTAGTCACAATACAATTGGTTACAAAGTTGTAATAACAGACACTAAAGTAAATCAATGCATCACAAGGAATTTCATGAAAGAGGACTCTCTTAAATCAGAAAATTACGGGAGAGGGGGGAAAAACAAGCACCAACAAAATAAACCACAAAGCTCCAACATCAAGAAATCACACACCAAATTCACAAAAAATGCAATCACAAAAGCAAATCCATACAGCAGACTAAAGACAATTCAAAACACACCAGCATACTCAGATAGCCTCAATGCTAAATCCTGCAATTCAGAAAGAAATTTAAAAAGTACTAAAAAATAGACAGGGCTAGCTGCCACTCACTCTAGAGCTCTGAAGCAATTCTAACATAAAATTGCAGAACTGCAGGCCAAGGTATGCAACCTCTCGTGCAAGTAACCATGATGCCAGAGGACTAATGATACAACTCCCATCCACAGAATGGACTTTGCAGGAAAACCTGGGCACCATTGACTAAAGAGACAGATTTTCAGCCCAGGTGAGTTGATGGAGTCTATAATGATGATCTAGACCACCGAACACCTGGATAAATCAAGTGCATCACAAAAGAATCTGTGCAACTTCTGCAAATGGAAAATCCTGCCTCACTAACCTGATGCCCGCAGATGCAAGATAGCCATATTTTTAAAAAGCCTTTAGAAAGCTCCAAACTAAATTTGTTACTGTCAGAAGGCAGCAGGAGAAGGGCTGTTCCATGAGGGGTAAGCCAGGAGCCAAGCATAAGCTCAGCACAAGCAGGGCCCTCACCCTTGGGCTCTGAACCACAGCACTCCAAGGCCAGGTGGGTGAACATAAAGTGTGACATTCATTACTCAGTGATGATCTGGCAGGGTGAAGTCAGGTGCTGAATCAGGCCCAGGGTTGGTTCAGGATGTCCTGCCAGAAGGAACAGGAGAGAAAGCAGGAGATTACAACATAGGTCCAACCATGAAATGGGTCTACAGACAAGGTTAAGCCAGCAGTGCAAGAAAATCTCACCCAGGGCAGGAGGACAAAAGGCCAAGAAAAACATTTACCTGCAGCATAGCTCATACTCAGTGCTAGAGCTGAACTGAAACCCTTGGGCTCTCAGTTATAGGTGTGGATGTTGCCCCAGGAGAAGATGGTCAGGGCAATTAAGGCTTATTGCTGCCCTCAGACCCTGACAATAAAAGAAATTAGGTCATCACAGAACTATAATAAAGGTCCTATTGTGAAATTAAAATTGCTTAGACAAGAGGAAGCAGTGTTTCAGTAGTAGTGTCCCTTGGGATGTGCTCTTTGGACTGGTTTAATTCACATCTTTATCAGTGATCTGATGAGAGGAACATGGCTATACACCAACATAATGGAATGTCCAAGTCTGACGATACTAAAACCTTTCACCTACTAAAATGCTCAACGGGTGGGCAAAATGTGGTTGAGAGTGTTTCAGGTCAGAAAAACAAAAGGTAGGTACAGGGTGATGCCTGAAGGATTTTTCTGGTTTTCTTCTGAATACTTCTTACACCGTTCCCTACATTCACAAGTATCAGCATGCATACTTGTGATGCTTTAGGTGATAGTTTAGCCTGGTTTCATGGTGTTTAGTAAGCCGGTAGACTAAACACCCCTGAAACCACGTAGAGTTAGAAGACCAAACACCCTGTTTTCGTGAGCCCTCAAGGTCTCCTAGTAGGACAGATTTTGTAAACTAGAAGTTAGCCCACCCAGGCCCCTTATTGGGCCCTCTGGTAGATTAGCTAATGTGTAGAGTCTTTAATTGTATACTCGACTGGGGGGACGAGGCTTTTGCGGCGTGTTCTACCTGGACGGCAGAAGCCATCGAACGGGATCCTATTAAAATACCGAGGTAAACAACCCCCAACCCTCTAACCGTGTCTGAGCCTTTATTTCCTAAGACCAGAAAAAGGCATAAAGGGCTAGAAATATGATTTGGAGCCTGTATCACCTCAATTATGAGGAAAGGCTGGGGGAGCTGGGACTGTTTAGCCTGAAGAAAACTGAGAGGGGGTCTTATCAATGCATACAAATATCTGAAAAGAGGGTGTCAAGAGGACAGAGCCAGGCTCTGCTTGAGCAATAGGACAAGAGGCAACAGGAAAAAATGGAACACAGGAAGTTCCATCTGAATATGAGGAAGAACTTCTTTACTATGCAGGTGACTGAGCACTGGAACAGGTTGCCTAGAGACACTGTGGAGTCTCCTTGTCTGGAGACATTCAAAAGCCTTCTGCACACAATTCTGTGCAAGGTTCTCTGGGGGACTCTGTCTGAGCAGGGAGGTTGGACTAGGTGGCCTTCAGTGGTCTTTCCAACCTCACCCATTCGGCAGTTCTGTAATTCTTTGAATTACAGAGGCAGTTTTTAGGTCTAAATTCAGCAACTCAAACATTTGGAATCAGCTCTCTGAACTTGGCTTAGTGTACAGATGCAGCCTAAAGAGAAGCACTGCAGTGCACTGTGTCCCTAGAAAGGGCATGGAGAACATCTTCATGGGCATAATTTTGCCAATGCCGAAAACTTTGTTGCACCCGCATTTGGTATAAAGTGTGCAGTCCTGGTCTTCACCTCTACAGGGAGTAGGAGATAAATAAAGTGCAGAGGAAGGCTCTAAAAAGGATGAGGAGAATGAAGTAGCTGCCATACAGTAGGAAACTAAAAACCCTGGGACATTTAAATTTGGAACTAAGAAGTTGAATGATATATTCATGAGGTTTACAGAGTGGTTAAAAGAAACACAAAACCTTTTTTCAGCATAATCCACAAGACTATAACAGCAGGCACTGGCTGAATTAGCAGGCGGTTAGAATGAGACAGCTCTAAAATGAAGTACATTTTTTATACAAAGGGTAGTGAACTTCTGGAAGTTTTTGTCACAGGAGTTTGTGGAGGCAGGAAATATCAACAGGCTTAAAAGGGTATGAAACAAATTTAAGGGCAGCAGATCTACAAACAGATACTTTGGGACTACAAATTGCTCTGAGTAGGAAGTGGTTAGTGATTCTTTACTGTTCAGTATGGTATTCTGATTGTTTATCCTTGAGGCGTTGTTGTTGGACAGGCTTTTATAACTGGCAGTGTAACAATTATCTGCAGTTTATCTACAGTTACTCAAACCACTCTCTTTGTTAATGCCAGCATGAGTAGGGAGCAGAAATCACAACCAGCTTTACAAAGCAATGGAGAGTGGAAGATTTGGAAGCCAAGCAGGCAATCTAGAGCAGCACAGAAAAGATTATCAAGCAGATAATTTAAGCTTCCACCTCCAACAATCACTGAACTGCCACATATGCATTGCATTTACCTGGCTCTGCTGCCCATCTTCTTTCTTAACAAACTCTTCAAATTAGTGCAGTTCAGTATGATATTTGTTTCAGGAAATTCCCTGAGCTGAAATAGCTGGAGGTGAGCAGAGTATTTGGGAGAAATACCTCCCATGGTTGGCCTCTAGGATTTCCCTTCTCTTGTAAA